>BQNB010072279.1:0-32492 GCA_026074375.1 Tanacetum coccineum
GTTCACATCTCATCATCCCTTTGGGTTGATAACCAGAATTTTACGCCCTTCTAAGACTTTGTTTGTCTTTGCATTAAACCAAAAAAAATGAATGATTGTTATTCACCTTGAGTTTCAGCGCACCATGATCTCACACGTTCAGTTTCCGTGTTGTGGCTTAACAAAGTATGAGCAACGGTTGCTGGCTTCCGTCATCGTGATACAGCTGGGTGAGAAACTACACAATAAAATGTAGAATACCAATCAGATGGTAAGGTGCATCTAGTCAATTGAAAAACAAACTATAAAATTGCATAAAGTGAAATTATATGTGAAATTTAATTTTCAAGTTTCAGCTACCCAAATCCACCCTTTTCAGCCCCCGTTTCAGCACCTAAACACCCCGATTTCACCTCCCAAACCCACCCATTTCAGCTCCTAAACCAATACGTTTCAGCCACCAATTCAACACCCAAACACACTGATTTCAGCCCCCGTTTCAACAACCAAACCCACGCATTTCAGCCCCCACTTTACCTCCCAAACGCACCCATTTCTGCTGACGGCTGCATAAGGGTTTTTCGTGCTTCGATTTAACATCCAAACACCCCCTAAAAAATACAAACTTCCAAGGCAAGTCCTATTTATACCTAAAATCATATCCCCTGCTCTTATAGAAATATGACGGAAGAAATAAAGCACGTTCATAAGAAGGTCACTTACGCACACTGGAAACGAAATAAGAGTTTTTTGCATCAATAGGTAATATGATGACGTCTATTCTTTCGCCTCCATCTCTGCTTTTCTCTTTTCATAATTCTCCAAAGCTCGGATCTTCACCTCTTCCTTCCAAGAACAAAAAATACATAGCAACATAATTAAAAAAATAAGAGAAGGTGAACACAATTGAACAATGAAACACAATGCCCTGTTGCAAAGTGACTAATGACACACAACCCACAACCATGTACATATCGAGCTACAAGTTTAAGAGATTGGGCATAAAATTAAGAAGAAATATAACTAATAGATAGATCTAAAATTATATTAAAAATAGGATATAACATAAATTCGAGCAACAAAGGAATTAGATTATACCTCCGGTTAGAAGAAAAGAGAGAGAGAGCGGCAGTGTGAGATCTAATTTGGGATAAGATTTAGGGTTTATTTGCTTTATGCCCTTTACTCTTTCTTTCTCCCGCTCTCAATTTTCGTTTCTCGCTCTTAATTTTTGTTTCCCGCTCTCCAACTTCATTCTTTTAGTTATTGTGTTGTAACAAGTATTTAGATCATTATCCTTAATCAAATGTAAAGTTTACATATAAAATTCGTAAGCATGTGCGTTTATAAATAAGACCCGACCCGAAAGTACGTTTTATGGGTGGAAACGAGTCGAGCCGATAACGAGCCTGCCAGAGCTCGAGCTCGGCTTGTTTATATTTCACAATGCTCGAGCTCGAGCTCGGTTCGTTTCGAGCCTTAAGAGTTAACCTCGAACTCCAGCTCGGTTTGTTTCGAGCCTTAAGAGTTGAGCTCGAGCTCGGCTCGTGTATAATATATAAAGCCCAAGCTTGGCTCGAGCTCGGCTCATTTGTGATTCACTTATAAAAAATAAAATTTATCCTCTTAAACTTACATATTCAAGATCTAAAACTCGATTATTTTTTGAGCTGGTTTAGGCTCGCGAGCCTAGCCGAGTTTTGTATACAAATCTCGGGCTCGGGCACGGGCTCGTTTACTAAATGAGCTCCAATTTAGGCTCGAGCTATGGCTCGAGCTCGTTTAGGCTCGGCTCGTTTGTCCTTTCTATCGATCTAATCTCGAGCTTTTCACAAGCAACTGGCTCGTTTCCACCTCTAGTACGTTTTATGCTTTTTTTAGCCATGTGGAGGTGTCATTGATGCATCACGCAAAACATTCATATCGATTTCTTCCATTTAAACATCTCATGTACAACGATAACATCTCAACTCCTCCGTTGAACATCTCATGTACAACGATTGCATCTCGACTCATCCGTTGAACATCTAATGTATAACGATAGCATCTCGACCCATCCGTTGAAATCTCATACACAACGATAGCAACTCGGACTCTTCGTTGAACCATCTAATGAATAGCAGATTGGCTTCTTGACTCTCAGTTGAACATCTTCATGTACAATGATAGGCTTCTCGACTCATCATTGAACATTGAATGATAAAGTTGCATCTCGACTCCTCCGGATGAATCTCTTGTTCAACGATTGATCTCGACTCCTCCGTTGAACTATCATGTAAACGCGAAGCTGCAGCATCTAGACTCATCGTTGATCATCTCATGTCATCGATAGCTTCCGATAATTAGTTTGAACATCTCATGTATAACAGAGAATCTGGACTCAATCCGTTGAAGGATTCATGTACATCGATACATCTCGATCATACGTGCTTGACCATCTTCTGTATAACAATAACATTCGACTTATACGTTAAACATTTCTATGTACAACGATTGCATCTCAACTTAATTTTTCCGTTTTTTGACAATCTTAATATATAACAATAATATCTTGACTCATCCGTCGAACATCTCATGTACAATGATAGCATCTCGACTCATCCGTTGAACATCTAATGTATAACGATAGCATCTCGACTCCTCCGTTGACCATCTCATGTACAACGATAGCATCTCGACTCATCCGTTGAACATCTCATGTATAACGATAGCATCTCGACTCCTCCGTTGAACATCTCATATACAACGACAGCATCTCGACTCCTCCGTTGACCATCTAATGTATAACCATAACATCTCGACTCATCCGTTGAACATCTCATGTACAACGATAACATCTCGACTCATCCGTTGACCATCTAATGTATAACAATAACATCTCGACTTATCCGTTAAACATCTCATGTACAACGATAGCATCTCAACTTATCCGTTGACCATCTAATGTATAACAATAATATCTTGACTTCTCTGTTGAACATATCATGTACAACGATAGCATATCGACTCATCGGTTGAACATCTAATGCATAACGATAGAATCTCGACTCTTTCATTGAACATCTCATGTACAACGATGGCATCTCAACTTATCGTTGGGACCATCAACTGTTATACACTAAACATCTCGTCTCTTAGTTGATATCTCATGTACAACGACTAGCATATCGACTCATCGGTCTAAACCTTCAAATCTTTGTGAACATCTCAATGTATAACGATAAATCTCGACTAATCGTGAACATCTCATATACAACGACAGCACTCGACTACTACGTTGCCTTCTAATGTAATAACATAAATGTGCGGAATCAATTGTTGAATCATCTCATGTACACGATACAATCTTGACTCATCCGTTTGACCATCTTATGTCATAAACATTAACATCTCGATCTTATCGTTAAACATCTCATGTACAACGATAGCATCTCGACTCATCCGTTAAACATCTAATGTATAACGATAGCATCTCGACTCCTCCATTGAACATCTAATGTATAACGATAGCATCTCGACTCATCCGTTGAACATCTCATGTACAACGATAGCATCTCGACTCATCCGTTAAACATCTCATGTACAACGATAGCATCTCGACTCATCCGTTGAACATCTCATGTATCCTTAATTACCCTAAACAATTATCCCACAACTTACTACCCCTATAACGATAGCATCTCGACTCATCCGTTGAACATCTAATGTACAACGATAGCATCTCGATATTCGTTGACCTCTCTATTGTATAACTCCATAACATCTCGGGACTCCCTACGCTTTTGAACATCTCATGTTCACGATACATCTCGACTCATCGTTGAGTATCTTATTGTATAACGATAGCATCTCGACTCCTCCGTTGAACATCTCATGTACAACGATAGCATCTCGACTCATCGTTTGACCAATCTAATGTTTACCATAACAATCTGACTCATCGTGAACATCTCATGTACATCCGTCAAGCATCTCGACTCATCTATTGAACATCTAATGTATCACGATATCATCTCGACTCCCCCATTGAACATCTCTTGTACAACGATAGCATCTCGACTCATTCCGTTGCTAATTAAATTTGCAACGGACTTGCAACATAATACAAAATAAATTTGCAACGGAATTGCAACGGAAAATAAATTGTAATTTCTTTTAGACTTATTTTTTTGTCTTTCGTTGCATTTCCTTTGCAATTATGAAAATTTGCAACGGAATTGCAACGGAAAATAAATTGTACTTTCTTTTAGACTTATTTTTTTGTCTTTCATTGCATTTTCGTTGCAATTATGAAAATTTGCAATGGAATTGCAACGGAAAATAAATTGTAATTTCTTTTAGACTTATTTTTTTGTGTTTCGTTGCATTTCCGTTGCAATTATGAAAATTTGCAACGGAAAATAAATTGTAATTTCTTTTAGACTTATTCTTTTTGTCTTTCGTTGTATTTCCTTTGCAATTTTTTATTATTTGCAACGGAAAATAAATTGTAATTTCTTTTAGACTTATTTTTTTGTCTCTCGTTGCATTTCCGTTGCAATTTTGTGTTATTTGCAACGGAAAAAATAACAATATATATAAAAGAAATTAGTTTATATTTTGCAACAGATTTGCATCCTTTTTCTTTGTCGATGCAAATTCGGTTGGTAATTCGTTGCATTACGGTTGCAAATTTGCAACAAAAATATACCGTTGCAAACTTTTCGTTGCATTAGCCTGTTTGTGTGGTAGTGATGTTTATACTAACTTAACTTTAGAAATCTAGATCCTTTAAAAATAACATGGTCTAATGTAATCAAGTCATCGTATCACTACAATAAATATCCAATTTAATAGAGTTAGGATCAAATGAGAAGTTTTCTTAAAATAAGAAGGATAAGAAGTAACTATAACCGCATATCCGAGATGCATCGACTTATGCATCTCTATAATCTTAGATGCATTATAATGCATCATAATGTGTTTTCTAGCTTTTAATTAGATGCATATACGTATTTTAGATGCATCTCATAATTTCTCTTATTTTTTGGTCCTCTACATGTGTCAAAATCATGAAAAACAATTTGCACCATCTACACATCAAATTAATTTTCGAAACTCTATATGGTGCATCTAGATGAACAGAAATGCATCTAATGAAAGTCGTTGCATCTCAAATGTGTGGTTTTAGTCACTTCTCACCACTTCTTATTTTAATTTATTTCTCACTGGATCCCTACTCTTATACTTTATTCTAATATCACTGTCCATTTTTTATTACAATAATAAAATAAAAAATCTAAAATGAAATGAAGACAACTCATTGGTTAACAATTGAATTTAACTAGTTTAAAACTGCGTCGAAGCATACATTTATTTTAAAAGGAAAGAGGGTTACTATGTAAGAGAGCTCATATAAATAACATCACATGAACATTTAGCTAATACGCAAGCAAAATCATATCATTATACTTTTATATTTATATAACAGCAGAAGAAATTAAAATAAAAAAGAACTTATAAACACAAGTGCATCAAATAGAAATGCATAAATTGGCATTTGGGTGTAAATGTCACTCGAGCACGATTGATGTAACACAAATCAAGCCATGTAATATGGGCATTTAGTTTTCGGCTGAACGAAAAAATTGTAAAATCCAGCTTAATCTTACGTATCTCACAGAAGCCTCTTCAATCCCTACCTAATAGCTTTAGTAGAACCTCATTAACAGTTTATACTTTGATACTTTTAAATAGGTCTATGAGATCCAAGTAACATCTCAGATTTTTTGAAAAAACATGATAGGAACAAAATTATTGAACAAACGGAATTGATTTGCATACTCTTTGTTAGTACACTCCTTCTCTTCAAGCTTTACATGATCACACCAGACTAACATTCGGCATTATCCGTTTGTATAGTTATGTGTGCAAATAAATAATGTAGTGATAAGCAAACGCGAGACCATACATACATTTGGTCTACTTATAGAATCTTGACTCTTGAGGACTACATCCATCTTAAAACTTACTATACGTTAAGTTCTACTTTTAGTTATCGCAAACAAAAACTACATCTTTTATGGAATGTAGTTAATAGACAGTGACTTTCCATCAATCTGCATCACACTCAAACTCCTTAATTGCTCTATCATTTTAGTAAACAAATTAATTAGCAATTCCTAACATCATCCAATTTAGTCACTTTTATTTTTTGTCAAATAGTTTTCTTTGTCTTACTTTAGTAAAAAAAATAATAAACAAGTGAGATTAATTCTTTTCAAACCCTAAAGTGTTATTTTAGGTAATCCAAAATAACTGCTGAGATGTCCCAGTTATTGAATAATGTTGACCAGGCATGGTGAAATGTCTTGTTCACAGCATCCTTATGTTGATTTTAGTATAATGCAGTTAATTTTAAAGTAAGTAAAGCTACTTTTTCACCTGCTCCTTGAGAATTACACACATGTACATATAACATGTTTGATATCCATTAATAATACGGTTTATCTTTTAGCTAGACATGACATGCTAATGTAGTTTGCTATCTGGTCTCATTTTTCCATTTTGTTCAATGGAATCTCCTTTAGTAGTTTTCGCAAGACAAATTATGGCAATATCTCTAGATATTACTTGTGAATAAATTTAAACTAAAGGGATTATTGGTACTCCTAAATGGATTATGACATTTCTTTTATATAATAAAGCTACAGAACTAAAGTACGAAATGAAAATTATGATCTTTTATAAGTCGACAAAAACAAAAAATACGAAACATAAAACGATAAAAACCGTTTTGTCCGGTGTAAAAGTGGATGAGGCCATGAGGGGTGGCACAATCTATTAAGGGTACCAATAACATCCCCTTAAACTAATATTGCACGGTGAGTATAAGATACCAAACTTCTTGTGAAATGAATTTATGTTCATACATGAAACAATAGTTTATGAAAACTTGCAAATGTGTCATAAAAACTACTTATGTAGCATGTGTACATTGAAGTGGGATGAAGCGGGGCCCATGGATTGTGTGGGGCTAACAACATTCTAATTTAAAGGGTACCCAATATAACAATCTCCCCTTTAAAAACTAATTATTTGCAAACGGTTGGGAGATAATATACCAAAAACTTCCATGTGCATAATGAATTTTAAGTTTCATACATTAAAACAAGTAGTTTATGAAAACAAAGGTGCGAAAATGTTTGGTATTTCCCCCTGATAAACACAAACTTACAAGTAGCAAATGGGGATTACACTTTGCAAAATCTGAATCATTAATCCCTTGGGATCCAACTACTCCCAATACAGGCCCCCTAAAACATAATCATGGAACTCAAGTTTTTGTTCAAAATAAATTTCCTATAGTTAAACTTTATTTTTATGTCCACTAGACCTAATTTTGAAAAAACCATAGCCCTCCTGATTTTCTCTTCTCTTCAATTTCCCCCCCAATCCCTATCCCATCACAACTTAAACAAACTTTGCCCTGATTCTTCTTCAATTTCTCCTTCATCACAACTTTTACGGCATTACCCAAGCATATAACCACGGATGGAGCTACATAGAGTCAAGCATGTTCAACTAAACCCACTGAGAAGTAACTTTTATAATCTTAGTGAAAATTTTGTACGATTTACTGTTGAATTTTGGTTTTTTTAACCAACCGATATTGTATACATATGCAGTATTAATTTTAGTTTTGAACTCACTCCATGTAAAGTATGACTTTGCCGCTGCATATATAACTATACAAGTAACTAATTAAGTATTAACAATTGCTTTTCAGTTATATTTGATTCTAGTTTTTTTTAAATGTATAATTTTGATTATCGACGATCATCATCATCTGTTGCTGAATTTGAGAAGAGCTACGGAGCGTTGAACCTAATTCGTACTTAAATGTGTTGTTGCGTACGTGTTTATGTAAAAAAAATAAAGTTAACGTCTCATGGACTTATCATAAGTATTTCCATTCATAGTTATTTTATATGCATTGACCTTATTTTTCATATAAACTTTGTTAAAATGTATGATTGATTATTTCTCATGATGTCGGTAGAACACATCTTAAAGTTACTTGTATGAGAAATCTATGCCGGGAAATCATCTTTATTCAAAAAAATTCGTCCAAACTGACTATAGGTGAGAAAAGATGAAGGTGACTCTTAATGTGAATGATAACGCTATTAATATAATAAGTTCATGGAGATTGTTCCAGATACACAACCACACCATTAACGACTACATGTTTCATATATGTGTTGATAACATTGTCACAATTATGTTGGACAATTTGAAATTTTCCTATAACGCGAGATATCATTTAAGGGCACACAAGCAAAAGGCAATATACAACCTAAATAACCTTACAACCAACTTAAAACTAAAGACCTACAACGACAACTTAATAATAGACTGTTAGAGAAGACTCTATGATAATCGGGTTAGCATCTAAGTGAATAATGCTTATAAGCTTCGTCACCAGTTAAGTGATTGTTTAGACCTCCGGTTGAAATAGTTTCTGCCACTATTTGTCGCTATTGCATATTACTCGTGATATCAAAAGCTAGTGAAAAAATTTGGGGATGGCAGCGGTTAAGAAATGTCTTTAATATTTTGGTAAGTTTTCAGTAATACCCTATTTTGGCGTAATTGTACTCCAACATAAAAAACGACATGAAAGACATACTATACATAACTGATAACAAACCAATAGTTTACTGTTCTTACAACTACCACTTGATAGAGGGAGTTAACATTTACTAACAGAAAGACAGGTGAATAATACAAATGAAGTAGAGATAGATTCTTTTTGGGTCATTCATTTAGTCAAAGAACCATGATGGATTGGCATTCTCATAAACACATTAAATCAAATTAATTGTCTTTGAATGGGCTATAAATAATTGTACTCATGTTACCTTTCCTAGGCTTGGCCACATCTCTACACCTATCAACTTAATGCGATCTTTAATCTTTTTCACTATACACCAATTAATTTCATCCAAGACGTAAGAGGGCTAGATATCATAACATCATAACACCGTCACATCAGCATCACATCAACTTTAACACCATAACACCAACACACACCAAAATACCCCTCTAAAACATCCCATAACACCACCTTTTTGAGACCTACCATTTTTTTCATTTTTATTTATTTAACCAAACTAAATATTTAAATTTAATAAAAATACAAATTATAATAAATGAAAAATTAAAAACGAAAAAAAAACATACAAAAAGGGAGACCAACCATTTTCTTATCTTCTTCTACCTATCTATTTCTTCTTCGTCATCGACAGACACACACACTACACAGTACACACACACTCAATCAAAACTCACACACACACACTCAATCAACACACACACAACAACATATACCCACTTTTTAAAAGAAAAAAAAGAAAATACGCACAAACGCGCGTTGATGGCTCAACTCTGAGGCCAACGCCGTTGGCCAACTTCACTAGGCGATATGGTAACGCCAATAACACCGGAGTCACGTAGGCTTAACGTCGGGTCCGACGTTACCGTACCGTGCCCTCTAAGACCCACAATCTTTTTTTCTTTGCCGATTAGGATAGTAAGGTCCGATCGATGTCGTAAGATCCCACCAAAGTGTATTTTCTTGCTAATAAGTGTTAATGAATCATAACGTTATACACTTATACAGAAGGGTCTCGTAGGGGTGTGCAAGAGGTGCAGTCGCACAGGGCCCCCACTTGAAAAGGGCCACATTTTTATTAATTTTTAATATAAATACGTATAATATTTAACATATATGAGTAATGTAATTCAATTCTATATGCAACTTCTCTTTATTTTACAAGCATAATAGGGCCACTTTGTTGTTATTGCCTAGAGCCACCAAAGATAACGAGACGGCTCTGCACTTATACATATTTATTAATATATAACATAGCCTAAGAAAATTTTTGACGTCCAAACATCTTGATAAAAAAAAGTGTGAAATACATTTTATTTGTTCAAGTTTTCATAAAAAATAAACAATTTAGTCTGATTGGAAGAAAAAGACATGAGTTGTAAACATTCCAAAAGTTCAAAATATAAAAAGTATCTATTTCAATTGTTTCGGTAATTTCATTTCCCGTGCCCAAATAAAATTTCAATCCTCTTTTAGAGTCTTTATCATGGCTTTGTATGGTAGAAAAGTATACATCTTGTAAAAGACTTTAGAACCAAAATATAACGCTCTAATATAGAGTAATAGAATATCAAAGAAGAAAATATGCAAGTCTCATGTAAGGTTTTGACATACGATAATAAGATAACTCATCAAATTAGTGAGATTAGATCGAAAGCCGATCTTACGAACAATCCCACAATCTTATGTGCGATCTTACAACACACACGATCCTAAAACAATTTTGCAAGTTTTTTGTTTGCGGGATCGTTTGATCGTAGGATATTAGACTCTAACTCGCTATCTTAAGAGCATTGATATCCACATCAACTATTACATTATTGGTCGGTTTAATCCATGAATTTTTATTTTTTTACGGAAATTTCTTCATAAAGTTGAAGATAATACACACACAGATAGTTTCTCCTTATTCAATCACCGTCATGCAATTACTCTCCAACATCTTCATTTAATCATATGCAAAAAAGTAAAAGAAGGACATCTCTCTTTGTCTCTCTCTCTACCTTTGAGTATGGATTACGTATTTTCTTCAAGCAACATCGAGACCTTGGTCTCTTCAAACAAGGAATCGAATCATGATCAAAATCTTGATTCAAACCATCAAGAAGAGGTATCTATCTTCGGGCAGTTTCCTTCGCCTTTCCTTGATGACATACTGCAAAACCAACAGCAGCATCAGCTTAGCAGCCCTGTGAATGAGGCTCAACCGTCGCCTTCTAAAACGAAACCACGTCCAAGGAAGAAAAGAAGTGCTGGGAAGAAAGATAGGCATAGCAAGATTCATACAGCTCAAGGCCTTAGAGATAGAAGAATGAGGTTGTCTCTCCATATTGCCCGAAAATTTTTTGGTCTTCAAGATATGCTAGGGTTTGATAAAGCAAGTAAAACTATTGAATGGCTATTTTCCAAGTCCAAGAAGGAAATCGAAGAGGTTACAGAAAACCATAAATCACAAAACACTACTCAAAGTGTAAGTAGAGAGAATATTGACAGGTGTGAATCACTTTTGTCCGATTGTGAAGAAGATTCGGGGATTGAGTTCAATGATGCTTCCAACAAAGGTAAACAACTGAAGGTTCAAGATGAGATCGATGATAGCAGTAACTCATCAAGAAAGCCAACAGAAAGTGATCTTTTGGCGAGAGAGTCAAGGTACAAGGCAAGAGCAAGAGCAAGAGAAAGAACAAGAGAGAGAATGATGATCAACAATCTGGAAAGAGCGAAGAATGTTTTTGGAGAAAACCCTAATGATAATTTTGATCAACTTCAATTAGGGTTTCCTTCAAACCCTAATAATAACTATGTGGAAGAATCGTCAAGTTCTCCCCTTGAATATACAAGTACACATCACTTCTTTGAGCATACGCCATTGGAAGATAGCGCACAAAGAACTGAAGATTATTTGGGGATTACTTCTGGAAGTTCATCAACATATCTCTCTGGTTATGGTTATAACCAAAATTTTGCTAATCCACCTGCTGGTTGGTTAAATTCTGGCAATACATTCTTGGGTTTTCTTGGAGGTTGGGATTCTGGGAGCTTCACCGAAAACTATGGACTTTTGCCTAATATCGCTTCATCGACAGGTGATATTCATGAACAAAACCTTAGCTCGGATCTTATTCCTCCCACTAGTCTTTTTCATTTCCAATCTCAAAACCAAAGAGATTAACCACGTTTTGTTGGATCAGTTGTCGTAGAGTATCTCGATAACTTAATCATTTGTTGTTTTTGGATTATCTATCTTATTTTTGTTGAAATACTCGATTTATGGGCAATCGAAGAATAAATGAATTTATAAACAGAAAAGTTATGATTTATGAAGGTGGCTAGTAAAATGTGTCTATTTCTACACTTGATGCATTTCTTGGTTCGATGTGATTTGAACAATGTGTCAATTACTCATCAAGCTCTGCAGTTTTTACTTGCTGATACTTAGCATAGCGGACAAATCAAACTTTTGTTTGGAACACATTATATTATAAGTTTATAACTAGATTTCTATTTATTACTTCAAGTATGCTTCAGCAGTTCAGGTATAGAACATGAATATTGATAAATTGGTAATGCAAATTCGCACCACTGTAGCCAAATGATTTATAGAGAGCTTGTTAGCTAGTTCAGTTCTTTCTTGGGTAAAAGCTAGTTCAGTTCTTCTATGGCACTTTAGTGGTTATTTCAGATTAAGGGTGCTCGTTTTAGGTTTAGGTGTGCACGTTTCCGTTTTGATGCTTTCATTCGGTTTCCTTTGGTGCTTTGTAATTCCTAGCATCTCGCTAGTTTTATTAAATAATTAACTGCTGGTCCAAAAACATAGTTCTTCCATGACAGTAATCAAAATCATTGATTGGCATTATTGAACCAATTACACTTGTACAAATACTCGGGTCCATTAATTATTGCGACAATCATGGTGGAAGTTTAATGTTCATAACTGGTAAATATTGGTTAGGGTTCTTGCTGCATTCTGTCTTTTTCTACAGTAAATTATATCATACATTATTGTTCTTTATGTTGTATCCAGAATCAAATTAGAGTAGGTGTACAACTAAACTTCTTTCGTTTTTGTAGTTTGTTACAGTTTGACCAAAACTTAACAAGGTACAACAATTGTTTGTGTTCGCCGAAGTGCGAAATTTCTAATAAACGAAATATATTCAAAACTAAGTAATGTAAGCTAAGCAAAGCTATTTTTTAAGGAATGTAAGTGTAAATCTAAAATTTGTGCCGTCGGGTTGCTTTGATGAATGCATGGAAGACTTGAATATATATACATATTCAGATTTTGGAACAAATACAAGTAGATGATAAAAGGGTTTAGAAGGTTTATGTTTGAGCTTATTTTCAAGCAGCTTTGAGGAGTTTGTCGGTGTTTAGCTGATGGCGTTTCTTTCGGTATTTTTTAGTGGTTGCATGTCTTTGGTGTTATATCAGATTATTTTGATTAGGTCTGATGTTTTGTAATTTCTAACTTGTTGCTAGATCTTCAGTGAAATATTTTTTACCATCCTTTCTAAAAAAGGAGATAGAACCCATTTGATACAACCTACTTGTATCGATAGTAGCACCACTATAGCGGGCGCATGCTCCTTAAAAAAAGAGAAAAGAACAACATAAGTTTAATACGAAAATCAGATGACTTTTTCATTCAGGGGCTAATTGCTTAAATACTAGTTAGGAGATAATCTCCAACTTCGACTCCAACACATATCCTATAATGACTCACACTTATCCTAAACAAGACTCGACACACATATCCTAAACAGACTTGACATACGAATAGATAATGATAATGATAGAAGTCCTATCCCATTACGAAGTCCTTATGCCATCCTGGAGCAACAGACACGCGCTTAGATGCCCTCACGCCGTGTTCTTCCAGTGATGTATCATTCTCTTCAGAAACAACCTTGTCCTCAAGGTTATACGCGGGATAAGTTGTTTGGAACTCGGATAACCACTCCCACGTGGCCTCATCAGGAGATCCTCCAACCCATTGGACTAGAATTTGCTCAGCTGGACTCCCATTTTGCAAAACCCGACGTCTACCACATATTGCCAATGGTTGTTCCACGGGTTGCCCATCATGAAGCTCCTCGGGAAAATCTGCCACTATCTCGTTGGCATCACCAACGAATGCCTTAAGAATGGACACATGAAAGACCGGGTGTATCTTACTTGACGCCGGTAGAGCTAGACGGTAAGCCACCTTTCCCACGCGTGCTTCCACCTTGTAAGGTCCATAATAACGCTTGGCCAACTTATTGGAGAGCCGCTTAGCAAGGGTAATTTGTCGGTATGGTTGAAGCTTGACTAGCACCATATCTCCAACATTAAACTCGACGTCCCGCCTCTTGCAATTAGCCTTGCATTCCATTCGTTGCTTAGCCGATAACAAGTTGTCCTTGAGTTGCCGCAACAAACCATCACGTTCCCTCAGCAAATCGTCCACAGCCGCGACCTTTGAGGACCCCGGTGGATACGGAACAACAGTCAATGGCGACCTTCCATACAAAGCCTGAAAGGGAGACATTTTAATGCTACTGTGATAACTAGAATTATAGCAATATTCTGCCCATGGTAAGTAGCGAACCCATTGTTGCGGCCGGTTGCTAACCATGGCCCGTAAGTATTGCTCTAAACAACGATTCACGACTTCCGTTTGCCCATCCGTCTGCGGATGATACGCGGTACTATGACTTAACTGCGTACCACTAAAGTGAAATAACTGCTTCCAAAACGAACTCACAAAAATGGGATCACGATCAGAGATAATGGTTTTTGGGATCCCATGATGTTTAACCACAATGTCAAGAAACACTTCAACTACCTTTGAAGCATTAAAACTAGTAGGCAATGCCCCAAAATGAGCATACTTTGTTAAACGATCTACTACCACCAAAATAACGGTGATACCCCGAAAAGCCGGTAACCCCGTAATGAAATCCATCGTCACATCTTCCCATACCGCAGACGGCGTCGGCAGTGGTTGTAAATACCCACCAGGAGCTTCCGTGGAATACTTGGTTTGCTGACACACCACACACTTCTTAATGAACTCCTCCACTGACTTGCGCATTCCCTTCCAGAAAAACAAAGCCGACAATCCAACCAATGTCTTCTTAATTCCCCCATGCCCGGCACTAGGAGTGTTATGAAACTCTCGCAACAGTAATGTCTTAAGCTTCGACTCTTGCCCTAAAAAATAACGGTTGTTGTAAATTAACAGCCCATTCTCTCGTCGAAACCCACTAAGTACTTCGCCATTATTCATTTTTCCATGTATCTCCAGTAACTCAGCTAATGTCTCATTCTCACCTCGCAAGTCCCCAATGAACCCGACCAGTGGCTGACTAAAAGCCAAGAATGCCGCCGTAACCTGCTCGGCTTCCTCGAACACCCTAGAAAGAGCATCCGCAGCCTGGTTCGTTGCCCCTGGTTTATATTCTATATCAAAGTCAAACCCCATTAATTTCCTTACATACTTTTGTTGGAGCGGTGTTTGAATTACTTGTTGCATTAATTCTTTGATACTTTTATGGTCCGTACGTATAGTAAACCTTCGACCAAGCAGATACTGCCGCCATTTATACACAGCCTCCACAATAGCAAACAACTCTTTCTGATAAGTGGCAGCCACCCGCATCCGCGGCCCCAACTTACGGCTAAAATAACTAATGGGCCGATTTCCTTGCATCAAGACCGCCCCGATTCCATCCCCCGACGTATCCGCCTCGACTATAAATACTTGATTAAAATTTGGAAGATTTAACAGAGGCGCATGAGATAATTGTTGCTTAAGTGTCTCGAAAGCCTGAGCCTCCGCGTCCCCCCATTTGAACCCGTCGTGTTTCAGCAAGTCTGTTAATGGAGTCGCGACTGACGCATAACCCCAAATGAATCGCCGATAATACCCCGCGAGACCTAAAAATCTCCGAACTTGCCTTTGATTCTTAGGAACCGGCCAATCACCTACTGTCGATACCTTCTTTGGATCCACTTGCACCCCGCGAGCTGATATAATATGCCCCAAGTACTCAAGTTCCCCGGTTCCGAAAACACATTTAGAACGCTTCACGTAAAATTGGTGCTCTTGTAAACACCGAAAAACGCACTCCAAATGTTCCAAATGCGAACTAAGGGTAGTACTATAAACTAGGATATCATCGAAAAACACAATTACAAATTTACGCAAGTAGGGAGAAAACAACCTATTCATAGTCGCCTGAAATGTGGAAGGTGCATTGGTAAGTCCAAACGGCATGACTAAAAACTCGTAATGCCCGTCATGTGTCCGGAAAGCCGTCTTGTACACGTCCCTGTCATGCACCCTAATTTGATGGTAACCTGCCCGTAAATCCAATTTAGTAAAAATGCAAGCTCCACCTAATTCATCAAACATCTCGTCAGCCGTAGGAATTGGAAACTTGTCCTTCACCGTGACCGAATTAAGGGCGCGGTAATCAACACAAAAACGATAGCTCCCATCCTTCTTCTTGACGAGTAAAACCGGAGAAGAAAAAGGACTGTGACTGAAGCGAATAATTCCTTGACTCAACATCTCACTCACTAACTTTTCCATCTCACCCTTCTGATAATGCGGGTAACGGTATGGTCGCACATTCACCGGTTTAGTGTTAGGTAGCAAATGGATTCGATGATCCACCAACCGGTTCGGTGGTAGGCTTGTTGGTACCTGGAAAAGACCCTCATACCGAGCTAAGAGAAGGTCGAGCTCGGGCTGTCCAGAAGTCGTGGACACTGACAAAGTAGCCTGGTCACTTTCGTCCCGCAAAGCATAGCCGTGACATTCATAAACTCCATAGACTTCCTCCATATCCAACAATGCTTGCATGCGGTGGAGGCTAATTTTCTTCATGCGCAGTGCTTCGTCCCCCTTCAACGTGTAAGTAGTGTTCAAGAGAGTGAATTCCATTATTTGTTGCGCGTAGTCATGCGTAACTTTCCCCAACTTCTGTAACCACTGAATCCCCAACACCACGTCAGGTCCTTGCATAGGCAATACATATAGGTCGACCTCCATCTCCAATCCTTGCATCTGAAGAGTCACCCGCGAGCAAACGTTCTCACACATCAACGTCTCCCCACTCCCAATATATACCTTAAAAGCTTTAGTTGCCTGAAGTGGTAGCCTCATTCGTTCCACCACATCGGGTCGAACAAAATTGTGTGTGCTCCCGTTATCAATGAGTACGTGCACCCCGGTAGTACCAATCTTCCCCCATAGCTGAAGGGAACGCGGGCTGCCATGCCCCACCAACGAATTAAGAATAGAGATATCGCCACTCTCCACTGCCTCATCTTCATCCGCGGCCAATCCCTCACTCGGATCCCCCTCACTATCCGTCATGAGCAACAAAAACTTACCCGGACACTTATGCCCCCGCGTCCACCTATTATCGCAATTGAAACACAACCCTTTACTCAGACGCTCCTGACGTTCGGCCGGTGAAATCCATTTGATAGCAAGTGGCTTCCCATTAGGGGTAACAGTAGCCTTGGGAGGTGTGGGAAGTAATGGAGTTTTCACAATTGCTGGCGCGCGCTGGCCTTGAGACCCGCCGCTGGTACTAGCAGCCTTGGTTGTAACAGAAACCCCACTTTGATCCTCCAATCGCGCCTCCGTGACACGAGCCAATGCGAACGCATCGCCCAGGGTCGTTGGTTTTGACACCAACAACTCTCGTTGCAACGTCAACTTGAGCCCGGATATATAAAAAGAGATAAGTAAGGCCTCCGAGATATCCGTGACCCTATTCATGAGTTTCTCAAACTCACTTTGATACTCTGCAACCGTTCCAGTTTGCAACAACTTAGACAGCGCTCCTTGCGGATCCTCGTACTTTGAAGGACCAAACCGATTCCTAACACTTTCCTCAAATCTCGCCCAATCGGTAATCAACCAGTTCCGTGTCATCCAACGAAACCACTCCGCAGCAGCCCCTTCAAGATTAAACCCCACGATCCTTAAGCGTTGATCGGCAGGTGTGTTAAGCAAAGAAAAATATTCATTAACGGAAAATAACCAGCTTTCAGGATCGACTCCTAAAAATTTAGTAACGTCCAAGCGCATAAATCACGTAACAGTGATACCCTGATCACCTCTGGCCTGCCACAATGGAGCAAACCCGTAGCCGCCTGTAATTCAGCCCATAAAGCCTCAAATTGTGCCTGAAAAGCTGCGGTTTGTTGTGCAGCCAAACGCTCAGCCGCGTCTTGATGATCCTTAAGCCACAAACGAATTATCTGTTCATCCATGAGTATCGATAAAAGCACCAATGATACAACCTACTTGTATCGATAGTAGCACCACTATAGCGGGCGTAGGCTAAGAGAAAAGAACAACAGGAGTTTAATATGAAAATCAGATCACTTTTTTCATTCAGGGGCTAATTGCTTAAATACTAGTTAGGAGATAATCTCCAACTTCGACTCCAACACATATCCTATAATGACTCACACTTATCATAAACAAGACTCGACACACATATCCTAAACAGACTTGACATACGAATAGATAACGATAATGATAGAAGTCATATCCCATTACGAAGTCCTTATGCCATCCTGGAGCAACAGACACGCGCTTAGATGCCCTCACGCCGTGTTCTTCCAGTGATGTATCACGAACTCACCTAGGTGACTTTAAAGTCACACGCGAGTTCCCATCCCGCCCCTAAAGTCACCGATCAAATACCCACTAGCTGGGTGAGTTTGGGGCAAAAAACCCACCATTCGGTGAGAAACTCACATAGTGTGAGTTTGAAATTTGTGGGGCCCCCTCTAATTTGTTACCGTTTCATATTTAAAAAAAACTTTTTTTTAAAAAACCTCACTTTTTATCTATAAATACCCACTACTTCACCCATTTTTTAAACACAACTCTTTCAATTTATATACAATCTCTCTAAAAAAATTCACTCTATTTTATTTTCAAAAAAATGTCTCACCAAAACACTCCCCGACCCAACAAACGTCAACCAAGAAACCCCAACCGAAGCAATCCACCGAAACCCGATGGCACTTTTAATTTAGTTAACATTTTTATTAATTTCGTATGTTTACGTTTACGTAAATATTTACATTTTTAGTTTATGAATAAAAGTATTTAAATAAAAAAAAGGTGAGTAATGTGAGTTTTAGTTGTAAAGTGAGTTCTTATCACGGTTGTAAGGTGAGTTTTATTTGGAGAGAGAAAGCTGATGTGGCGCTGACGTGTCAGGTGAGTTTGGGCTTGCCATACCATCCAGTCTAAGTGGCACTTGGACTTTTGTCCAATAGTAAGTGAGTTTCCCACTAATCAAAAGGATGTGGGTTCAAGTTTCGCTAAAGGTATGTGTGAAATATATATTTGTGAGATGAAAAAATTACCGTTAAAAAAAACTTATCTTTTTAAGTAAATACATATAGTCATATTTTGTAGTACTATTATTAATAAAAGTGATAAAGTACTTAGAGTGAAGGGTGCACTACAGTAAAAAGCAAATATCATCTAGCCATATCAGCGGGGAAAATCAATTTACCACACCTCACTTTCCCTGAAAACACAAAAGGATAATTGATCGGCATTCTAGTCTTAAGAAAGAAAAGTTGGTTTGGAAGAAAGAGAGTTTTTGATTGGTTATTTATGAGAGAATGTTTATTTTATTACGTTGTGAGTAGTTATTTATGTTTTGGGAGTATTTTTAAATAATAACAAATAAAAAAAATTAACGGAAGACAGAGAAGGTGCTGCAGCAGTTGAAGGAAAGTTGAAAGAAAATATTTTGGAGAGAGAAAAAGCTGATGTGGCGAAGGAAAACCCATTACCACACCTCCACGCTTATCTCCTCTTGTTGGCACTGATTTTAAATCACACATATTTGTGTGAATTAGATCAAAAATGTTCGTTTTTCTTTCAACCAAATAAAAAAACAACCTTGTCATTTTCGTCTCAACACATGTTTGGCACTTGTGGTTTGAGTCAATATGGAATGTAGATATATAATATTATTTCATCAAACGACCAATGGAATTGTAATTAACATGACCAAGTAGGCCATGCCACACATATGAAGTCTCAACCACATAATAGGTAACACTCGTGTCAATCCATCACTCTTTTGTGTTTAAACCCACTTGATTCACTTTTGAAATTATTGCAATGAAATTAGATATCATTTTGAATTTCTCAGGCTAAATCTTTTTCGTGTTTTTCTAATACTTTTAAAAGCATTTCTTTTTCTTCAATTGATAACTTAGATGAGATGATTACATGTCATTCTCAATTGTTTTTAAGGAAAGCATATTCAAGGTGGTCTGTAAGTTCTTTAAGGGTCACTTTGGGTTGATCCGATGTTTTCTTCTCTTTATCTAAGGGAGTTGGTGCAGGACAGAAGCTGGATAGGGTGTATGCTAGTTTGCTATAACATGTCGTATGTGTTTTCTCTTTATCTTGGTCGTAGGTCGTATGTTTGATATGAGAACAAGTCCTGGATGATCATTTTAATGGAGATCTTCTTCCTGATGCATCCCTCTACAGAGCTCTAGTAGGAAAACTCCTTTATCTAACCATTACAAGGCCATATTTATCCTATGCAGCTCATTGCCTCAGTCAATTCAGTCACTCACCTAGAACTCCTCACTTTGATGCTTTGATAAAGGTTCTCAGATATATCAAGTTATGTCCTGGTCAAGGTCTCCATTTTCCAGTACATTCGTCATTACAATTAAAGGCATATTGTGATAGTGACTGGGCAAATTGTCCCATCATAAGAAGGTCTATTACTGGTTTTTGCATCTTCTTGGGATTATGCTTAATCTCATGGCAATCTAAGAAACAATTTGTGGTTTCAAGGAGCTCCACTGAAGCAGAATATAGAGCCCTAGCAGATTGTACTTATGAAATTACATGGCTTCAAAGTTTGTTATAGGATCTCTAAGTCCCTATCACTAAACCAGTCCTCATCATGTGTAACAACCAATCCTCCATTGCATTGGCTTCAAATCCAGTACAACTTGCTAGAACCAAACACATAGAGATTGACTGCCATTTTGTCAGAGACAAAATCAAAGCTGGCATTATCTGTCCCACTTTCATCCCTGCTCATCATCAAACAGCTGATGTCTTAACTAAAGGTATCAGCAAATCACTTTTTCACTCTTGTATTTTCAAGTTTGGCATGTGTGATCCATATACACTGCCAACTTATAGGAGGTAATAGTACAATCCATTCAGTTCTCTCCACAAGCTATTATCATCACCTAAGAAGCCTGAAGAAGTGTATTTAAGTTTAGCTTTAGATTAGCTTAGTTTATTTTAGCTTCTAGAAATAGTCAAAGCGGGTCAAAGTGTAACAGTTTTTGAAAACTGTTTTTCCCGCCTTTTTTTTGTTCTTTACTTTTCCTGTATAAATACCCTTGTATCATTTCCTTTCCAGTTAATTGAATTCAACATGAAAGTGTAAAAACACACACAACTCTCTCAATTTCAATACTCCCTCACGTCATATGTATCTGGGCATTCCCAAATCATCACTCACCTCTTCGGCCTGGTCATCTCCTATGTTCAAAACTTGTAAAAAAATTGTAAACCTTATCTAATTCTTCTTCTAAATCCCAGCTCATGAAGGAGTCTTCATGGTTATTCGGTAGTTCCTCTTGTATATATTGCAGGATAGGTTCGTCTATTAAATCAAAACTAAAATAATTGTCATTGCATACAACGGCATACTTCATAGATTTATCAATGTCGAAGACTATTTTCTCGTTTCCTATAATGAAATTCATAAAGACATCAATCATGGCGTGAGAGGTAGCTAAAAATGATCTTCCTAGAATAATGGGTACTTTAGATTCGAATCTTCTTCCATATCTATTATTACAAAATCTACGTGGGGAACTTAAATTTATCTACTTTTACCAAGACATTTTTGCTGATCCCTTTATGGTATTGAACATATCCATCTTCCAATTCTACGCATATATGTGTGGGTTTAGGTTCACCTAATCCTAATTTAGTAAATAAAGAATAAGGCATTCGACTAACGCTGGCTCCTAGATCAACTAAGGCATTATCAATATTCAAATTACCAATTTTGCAAGGGATAGTAAAACTTCCTAGATCTTTTTCTTTAGAGGGTAACTTGTTTTGGAGGATAGCGTAACAGCTTTCGTTCATTGTTACCCTTGAAGCGTCCGCAAGTTTAGATTTGTTAGTTAATAATTCCTTAAAGTATTTAGTGTATTTTGGCATTTGAACAAGCGCCTCTATGAAAGGAATGTTGATGTTAAGTTGCTTGACACTTTTTATAAATTTCTTTTGCTCTTCCTCCTCTTTATGTTGCTTTGTCGTGCTTGCGGAAGATAAGATTTTGCGAAGTTGAATTTCTGCTTCTAGTCTTTCAGGTTGTGCTTCCTCTGCTCCTTTTTTTCATTCCCTTTTCTCTTCCTGCATAAAATCATTATGAGGTAAAGAATTATTAGAATCAATTGGTATTGGAGGCGATTTTACTACAGTGCCACTTCTTGTTGTTATAGCTTAAGCATGATCCCTTGGGTTGGTTTCGATAAACCTAGGCAAAGCTCCTAAAAGTCATTCTTGAACTAATTGTTCTAGTTGTCCAATCTTTCCCTTCCAATCTCTTGATTGTTTATGTGTTCTCTAACGCATCCTTTATTGAGCTTATTATTCAAACGGATCGTTCTTTCATCGTTCTCATGCCTCTTGGTACCTTCGTTAAATAATGATTTTATTCCCCTTTCATCCCGATTAATAGTGCTACTACGAAAAACGATAGCTTTCGTTTCTTCTTCCTCTATAGTTTGCAGGATTTGGCTTTCTTTAACTTTTTTCAAAAAGGTATGCAACTTCAGCATCAATATTTTTTATTTTTAGCTTGATTGCTTTAGTCATCACCTTATAATTTTTCTCTTTTGGTTTCCTCCTTATGTCATTTTGAGGAGGGATCAGCCATCCCGTTTATTACGGCCCATGCGTCAATCGGATTCATACGAGGGATAAGCCCTTGACGATACAAAATTTGTCGTGTAGGTACGTCTAATCCTCGGTAGAATGCAACAACTTGTTGTTGGCTATTTAAATCATGTTGAGGACAAACGAAAAGTAGTTCATTAAACCTTTCTCATGCATTAAAGATGGATTCTTCAGGATGCCGTTGGGCGATTTTTTAGTGGTGGACAAAATTTTGCCAGGAATTTCTTCCCAAGTGGTTAACGGTTCAGTCTGTCCTTCCCGTATCCATCGTTTAGCCTCTCCGAAGAGTGTCTTTGGGAACACTCTCATCATTATTTGGTCAATGGATATTTCAGGTGAATGGAAAATATCAATTTCCTCCAACATTCTTTCCACGTGTTGATATGCATCCTCTCCTTCTTACCCGTAGAAAGCGTTCTCCCTTAATTTGTTCAGAAGATGGTTTGGTATTTCGAAATGGATATGTTCCCCTATTGCTGGTTAGGAGATCCCTGAATACGAGTTAGATCTTACCCCTGTCATGTATTGTTCAATCGTTACTTCATCGACTTCTTCTTCGCTTTCTTCTTCATATTCAAATTTTGAAGATTTTTGGGATATACTACCAGGGATGGAGTTCTCATCGTCTAATTCTCCTCCTGTTTTTGATAAATCGTGATCATTCATTTTTTCTTATTCATCAAATGACGAATAGTCCATGTTAAAAGTAGAGTTGATGAATATCAAACTACTTGGATCAGTAAAAGGGTTCCTTTCAGGAGACTAGGAGGAGCCGGGGACTAATGATCAAGTGACATTAATTAAGAATAGCCTTTCTGGATCTTCAAAAGGAGAAACAATATCCGGGTTTGATATTCTAGTCATTGAGAATTTATGAAACTAAACAAAATGTAAATCAATAGAACCTTAATAGGTCAATTAACAAGAACTTAATTTAAAAACTACTAAGCTAAACTAGAAACGGAAAAGCGAAAAAGTAAAAAGCTTGCGCTTTAAACATTACTTTCACGCGCAGTGTGATAAATGTGGTCACACGTCGTATGAGTGCTCACGCCTTATACTATTAAAAAGTATACACGGTATGCTCGTCATAGTTCGAGTAAAATTGAACAAAGAGCTCACGTTTCGTATGCTATAGACAGGCACACGTCATATGAGAGGCAAAGTTCAATGATAATTCCAATTTGAGTGCTCACGCAGCGTGTGTTATTGAAAAGCTCACGCTGTATGGACTTGCAAAATCAAAATCTAGCAAACCAAACACTTAATACAAACAAAAATAAATACACTTGACACTAAAACCAAATACAAAAATATACAAATTACTGTACTTGACACTTAATATGCACAATGGCTCTCCGGCGGCGGCGCCAAAAACTTGATGTGCGGAAATCGAGCTTATCCTTTGGACTTCAACTCAACACTCACGGGCAGTAAGGACCCGATCGTATAGTATAGGCAGTCGACAAGACAAGTTCGTTCGCAGGGAGCGAAGGGTTCCTAAGTTTTCTAGCAAGTAATTAATTTCAACAAGCGATTTAATTCCGTCGAATATGTATTTAGACTCTATGACTAATAAACTAAATAGACTAAAGTAAAAAACGGACGAAACAAGTACTAGGAAGGTAAGATTCAAGAGATAAAGGATGCTCACCTTACTAATTGTCTATTTGTCATCAATGATCGATGTTCTAAATGCAATGTTTACCTAATCGTGTCTTAGTGAATCGAGGTACAGAGGTCTTCCAAGTATACGTCAATGAGTCTGTCATCCCTATAATATTCCATTGTTATTACATTTAGCAACTGATCTATGTAACATACGTCTTTGTGAGGATGTCAACCCTCTTGGTTTTCTTGATAATAGTCTCCTGCTCGATCGAGTTACCAGTCACACTATTACCACTTCTAAATCTTAAACCTATTGTCTACCACTTTTAACCAGGCACTGCCCTTGGTTATCGGTACACGGTGCCATTAACTAATGTGCCAATAAAAGTTAATGGTTTGTATAGGTTCGTTTCACTAGATCCACATACTAAGCAACCATAAGCAACAGGGAGCCATGGTCTACATAAGGACATAAGTGTTTAACAGTTAATAAATCATCCAAGACACGATAGAAGGTCTTGGATAATTTATCGAGAGCTCAAGTGCCGTGTATGTTTGTAAGTCATACGACGTGTGCGTTTGGTTCTTCTTTGGCTGAAATCACTCATTTTTAGTTTATTCCGCGATAATTCATCTTTGCTTCCAAATAAACACTAAAATAGATGTTTACACTAAATTACCATTGTATAACATCATAATAAGGCAAAAATGGTTAATTGTCGTAGGAATTTGATAGCTAAAACATAGATAACTTAGGAGGTATCAAACAACTTATTTCTCCTATTGTAAATATTTACTAAACATTAATGTGTGAAAATCGGTTATCGTGATCATAACCTATATACGTTGAAGAAATATGTTTTGTTAATATGTTATGTATATTTATTTGAATGCAACTATTCTGACGGAATAACTATAATATGCCTTCAATATATTCGATATTATATAAGCTTACTAATGTGACATTTTACGTTTTAGATCATGTTTGATACGGTTAAGCTCTATTAAAGGCTTCAAATGGTTAACCGTGGCCCCAAACCGCGGGTAATCGCTCATTTTGGGTACCCACATCTCCGGTTATTCGCTTAATACAGTTCGGTTTCGGATAGTAAAATGAATTACCCGACATGTGATGGGTAATTTAAATCTTACTACTAACTCAACTGAACCCTCCCATGACCGTCTTGTATGCATGTTGGTCGATCAATATCACTTTACTAGACAGGTACCCGCGCGTTGCTATTTTTCGGCTAGAATCTTTTTCGAAGTGCTTTTTTCGATGACACATTTTTCAGTTGCATAATCAGTTATGATTGAATTAATAATAGTATTTTTTTTCCAAGATGGTGGTTTGCATGTGATTGTTGTTGTTGGTGGTCAACAGTTATGCTACAACCGCGGCAACGGGGCGGTGTGGGTTTTGATAGAAGGTGAGGTATGGCAGGTGGTGAGGTGTGGATATGAATATGTGTGTTTTTTTATGTTTTTTAAGTGAGTTGTTTGATGTGTTAGATTTATAGATGGTAGTTGAATACAATTAATTTTTTAAATGTTACAAGTTTATGAATTTAAGACAATTAATTTTTTTAGATGTTGCTTTTATTTATCTATATCTTACTCCTTATAAAGGAGATTTATGATTCTCTTGAAAGTTGAAAATTTGCTAATTTAAGAAATGTTGAAAATTTAATGTATGGAATCTTGAAATATTGAATTTTCAACTTACACACTAATAAGCATAGTGTACAACTTATACAAACATAATTA
This sequence comes from Tanacetum coccineum, assembly GCA_026074375.1. Classification (NCBI taxonomy): domain Eukaryota; kingdom Viridiplantae; phylum Streptophyta; class Magnoliopsida; order Asterales; family Asteraceae; genus Tanacetum; species Tanacetum coccineum. The sequence goes on from BQNB010072279.1 coordinate 26,010, forward strand.
GACAGTTAATAAATACAAACATAATTAAGATAACAATGTTACCACATCTATGCATATTGTACAACTCATACAAACATAATTAAAACCTCACAATTAATACATACAAATATAATTAATAATCTATCAAAACATCCCCCATTACATAAATGTACAATGATATATACACATTGTACAACCATAGAAAAACATAATACTAATAAAATCATGCATACATCGGTCCGGTTTTGCCTCGGTTTCAAGTATTTTGCACTTTTCGATCTCGGGTCGATTCGGTTCAAAACAATGAAAGCTCGATATAACTATCCAATTAATCAACTACTTAACTGTTATGTTAATCAACTGTGACGTTAATTTAATTATCTAAACCTTTTTATATAGCATGAACTAGCTTCGATTTTGGCTTATGACTTCGTTGAAACTAATAAAAGGATCAACTTGAGCATCTTAGAACAAAATTAATAAAACATTGAGCCTAAAAAAATAAATTAATCCCTAAATGAAAGTCAAATTCAAATAATATCTTAATTACCAAAAGAAAACCTATTATTACCTTTGTACGAACTCAAGAAACAACGACGTGAATTAAAGATCTTCTGTCATCGTTACAGATCGATCTCCATACCCATTATTAGTGACATGAAGTAACGATCTTCCATCATCGTTCTGTCATTGTCAGCGACGTAAAGTAACGATCTTCCGTCATCATTCTGTCATCGTCAACAACGTGAAGTAGCGACATCGTTTTCAGCAGTTTTGAAAAGATCTTCAGTGTTTATGGGATCAATCTCCATAGCCCTTATTGGTGATTTTCAAAATCAGTGTGTTGGATTTATTAACGGTATGCGTTTCTGTTATCCGACGAGCGGCGGTTTCGAGAGAAAGAAAGAGACGCGTAGGTTTTTTAACAATGACTCATTCTCATATCTCAAACTTATATCATGTTAATAGTATTTTTTTTAAAATAGGTAACTTGTAATATCTAAAATGCCCTTCGACTTTTTTTAAAAGTTTCCCTAATGTTTTACTTTGTTAAATCTTAGACAGATGTCATTTTAACCCTTGATCATAAAATAGATGGTTAAGATTTGTTCTCGCAGTGCTCGATATTATTCGCCAAAAATTATGTTACACGGTACCGTTCTAGTGTGTATATAACAAGCTATTGAAATTTTTCCTTTTGTAATAATTTTGTTTGATCTTAAAAGTTTTAAGATTTTTTTAATTTAGAAGTCCTAAACTCTTTTGTATAAAATAGTATAAATTTCTTGACTTTTCTCACAAAATAAAGAAAGAATAATATAATTTTGTGGCTATAATCGCCATATAATCAATCATACTGCGATTATGTTAACTAAAATATAGAGTATTAGTGATTCTTATGCATATTGATTATCTACTCTTTATAGAAGGATTAAAAAAAATCTCTATAAATATAATATCGACTATCGATCGTGTATGCGTGAATTCAACATGTTCAACCTCAACTCATATGTTGGACTCCCCAGTTGGTCTCCTGGTGTTCGCTTGGTCTCGAAAATATTAGGCCTTGGAAACCAGTGTTCTGCTGGAGACACACATCGTGCCTACAGGAGGAGGAAGCGGTCAATAATGATGGATCACCTTAACATAAACAAAACCCCTGGTTCGGATGAGGCATTAAAGAAAATCGAACAAGCGTATAAGTGTCTAGTTGATCATGACTTAAGGACATGTTATGATAAGAAACGCAAAGAGGAACAGTATCGTTTTGAATTGTGTTGTATTGGAAGCTTTGCATTTTTAGCTTTTTTTGGGTTAATTGCTTTTTTGGTGTGTGCACTACACAATTTTCCTTATTCTTTGAAGATGTACGATGGTTATGAGGTCCCGATGATGACTAATGAATATGGAGTTGAGTTTTACGTCAGATCATCGACGGACTTTAATAAGGGTTACCCTTTTGGTACTCGTGCACGAGCAGATATTGAGAATAATATCATCAAAGAGTACATGAGTATGGTTCGGTACAAGTGTGATTCTGAACTGATCAAGCGACGTGAACAACGGAGAGACTTTCCAACTCCCCACTGTGACAAGTTACAAAGCATGGAATCAATGCTTGAACAAGGTTAGCTCTATTGATTTTATAAATACTGAGTTTGTTTTTTTAAAGAATCAAATCAAATATATTATGAGTGTTTTTATCATTATAAAGAATTAGTACATTTTAGTGAATAATTGTTGAATCTGATAGTTAACTAGAGATGGTTGAACAACCGCAGATAAAATTTCCGAGATAGATAAAGAGCAAAAAGAAGAACATGTTGATGATACACAAAGCAATGTGGAGGAATTGGAAGAAATATGTGCGGGTGATCCGATACAAAGTCATATGACAATTGCTCCAAGTGAAGCAGAATCCAGCATAGACCATAATAGAAAAACCGAGGAAGCAACAAAAACATTGAATTCAGTCCATGATATTCAAAGGGATAGAGAGGAGCTTCGTAAAAAACTTAATGCCGAGATGAAAAAAGTCCTTGGTTTGACTGCTCGTGAGCGTAACAAGGCTGTACGTATGCTTGCACACGATGAGGACTTGATGGTGATCTTTTTTACGGTTGAGGATGAAGACAGATTAGATATATTAGATATGTTTGATGACAGTGTTTAACAAGTTTTGATGATTTGCAGTATATTTCTAAGTGATACAATAAAACTATAAATTGTTAATTTGGTTGGTTTTTGAGATTTTATTTTTTACTGATTGTTTGATCATTACGATTATCTTAAAAATAAAAAATTTGAACAAGGGTTATATATTTAGTTATCTTATTTGATTATAGGATCTTATGATTCTAATTCTTTTTGACATATAGGCCTGCCTTTAATTCTGAAGGAGAAGTACAAAATAATCACTATGTTCAACTTCAGTTCATATGTTGGACTCAGTCGATCTTATGATGTTCGGTTGGTCTCGAAACTCAATACAACAACCAATTATTACTATAAGACACTAGGTGTTGAAAGCAATTGCTCAGTTAAAGAGATTAACATTGCTTACACGAAATGGTCATTTGTGATTAATCGCGACAAGAATAAAATCCCTGCTTCTGATGAGGCAATCAAGAAACTCGACCAGGCATTTAAGTGTCTGGTCGATCATCATGACTCAAGGGCATGCTACGATAAGCAGGAAAAGAAACGTATTGATATGCTTGCACTAACATGTTTTCTTGTTTATTATTTTATTCCTGTGATTGCGCGATTGCACATTGCGCTGTATGATGCAGACTATTCTTTGGAACTGTACATTGATTATAAGATGCCGATGATGCCTGATAAATACAGAATTGAGTTTTGTGTGAGATCGTCGGGTGCTTTTGATGATAGATACCCTTCAGGTACTTGTGCACGTGCTGATATTGAGGATAATATCATCAAAGAGTATGTAAGTAAGGTCCAGAAAAAAATTAAAGAACTAATGCGTTTATAGTAAATAAGTTAAATCTGTTTAACTGAATATGAGATGCTTGAATAACTGCAGATAAAATCTATGAGATAGATAAAGAATATTGCAATCCTACACAATGCAATATGGAGGAAATGAAAGAAAAACATGTCGATGATCCAATAAAAGGTCCGACATTTGCTCCTGTTGAAGAAAAAACAAGTTATCTTCTTATCGTTGAAGAATCAGATGTTGTTTCTATTAATGAAGTATCAGATGGTGTTTGTACATCATAGATCGTAATAGGAAAACTGAGGAAGCAATAGAAACATTCAATTCGAACCATGATATTCAGAGGAATAGAGAGGTGCTTCGTAAAAAACTTCACGCCGAAATGAAAAAAGTTTTGGGTTTGACTGACCGTGAACGTGACAAGGCTGTACATATACTTGCACAAGCTGAGGACTTGATGGTGATCTTTTTCACGGATGATGACGAAGACAGAGTAAATTGGATATTAGATATGTTTGATGACACACCATTAACAAGTTATAGTGATTTGATCTTTCTGTTTAAGTACTGCAGCAAAGCTTTATATTGGAGTAGTTATTTTGTTTAGTTTTTGTTTGGAGGTAATGAGACACTCTTTGATAAATTATATCTGTAAATATGTTAACTATTGATTTACATATCATGTTTTGTTAGGTCGTTGGGACAGGAGCTCGTTGCCTGGGGCATGGTCCTTGGGAAAGGGTCCGGTTGTCATCAAATATGCCTGAGATTGGGGTGTTCCCACTAATTTACTATGAGGCTACCATAGTAGGGACTTATTACAATACAATGTTAACAGTAAAAATGTCATAATCACAAATACAAAAAAAAAAAAAAGGAAACAGAAGTTTTATGTTGATTTAGATGCATAATAATGCCAATATTGTGTAGTTAGTAACGTTAATGTATCAAAGTACAAAATAACAACCATTAAGCTTAGCCATACATATAAATTACCCAACATGTAGCTATCAATATACGGTGAATTGAAAATTGCATATTGTAAACACATGGGTGGGTATCTAAAACTCAACACCATCTCACATATACTTATATGATTACTTCTTCAACTATAGATCTTTTAGTTCTTTTAGTCCTTGTTTGATGGCACGCCAACGGAACTTGCAAAGAACGCCTGAACAACCGTTTACAAACGAAAATGAGAGCATCATCGAACAAGAAGGAAGGATGATCAAAACACGACACTCATAGCTAATGAGAATTTCATCTATAAACCTCATCTCAGAACGGATCAAAATACGATACTCAAAGCTATTGAGAATTTGATCTTTAAACATCATCTTGGAACCCAAGTAGTAAAGCGTTCTCTTTGCTGCAGATGCTAATAGAATAAACGACTTTGTCACGACGACGTAGAGCAAACTGACGATGGCGAGAAGAGATAAAAACAAGAAGTGGAACTCCATTTCATCAATCCTCAAAGGAAGAGAATAAGAAAGAAAAAAGTTTACCATTGGTGCAAGAACATATCTGGGCTCAATTAAAAACCTCATTTTTTTTCTTGTTACTGTATTGAGCTGACAAAAACAAATGTGACATGTTTGAGTGATTTATATAGGACAAGTCAGCCGTTTTTTTGTAATAAAAAATCATTTGATTAACTATTAAGGGGTCAAATAAGCTTTTTGTACTGTTTGCACCCCAAAAGAGGGGTCCAGTTAACCTAGTTTTGAAATGAGTGCAAGAATCTTCTTGTTAACAAAAGCAACCCAAAAAGAGGGGTTCAATTAAGTGATTTTGTTAATTGGACCTTGCTTTTTCTAGACAGCTACAAAGTACACCTTCATGTTTATGTATTAACCCAAACAGACCTTCAAGTTGCTAAATCTTCATTTAAGGGCCTTTTACTGTCTACAAATCTGATGCAAAAACAAGTGTCAAGGAAGGGTCGGGAACGGTTACGGGATACCCCAATTAGGCGCGTACATGTAAGTCTTAGACTCGTCCTCTCTCGATAACATAAACAGAGAAAACCTCATCCGTTTCTATATTGTTAACCAATTCCTCTATATCGGATTAAAAAGAAATATACAAAACTCCTGAAGAAGGCTTAAGAAGCAAACTCAGAATAATAACTGCATATCATCTTGTCTATTTATGTATGTATAAAATAAATAAAATGCTGATCAAACTATCAACTACTGTGATTAAGCCATATTGTATAATGGGTAAATGATGCTTTTTGAAATTTTGAATCCATTAAAAAAGAAAAGTTTAACAAGGCTCTAGACAAGGCGATAAAGAGAAAAAAAAAACACTATCTTCTATATAATATGAATTTATAAATTTAATGTGAAAATGATAAAAACTGGAAAAGTAAAGAACCTAGGTTTATGTAGAAACTTTGTTAACCCTTCGAAATGAGAAAGACACTGGTTTTTCCAAGACTGATACGTTTATGTTGTTCCAAACATCTGGTACAGTGGGAAGTGTAGCAATTTTTTCTGCAATTTCCATGTCTTCGGGAAGAACATATCCAAAAACCGTATATGACTTTTTCCATTCTTCGTGATTTGCTAGACTGATAAAGAATTCTGGGCCGGAACCGATCCATGCAACCGAACCCCTTTGGATGATTGGACATTCTTCTGTTGGTATTTTCTTGAATAAAACGCCTTCAGCTTCTAGTGTTCCTTGAACCAATGCAAATGGAGGTCCAAATGGGGCCTGAGAAAGAGGTTATGGATCAGAAACTATTACAGAACCGGTATTTTGAATTTAAAGGTTTTACCTTTATTAAAATCCAAAACAAATATATCATCTAAATAACTACTCATCAAGGAATAAGAATAAATTTAACGACTTAAGCTTTTCTATATGGATCACAAGCTATGAACTCCCCTTGTAACAAAGACAACGACACACGGTAAAAAAACATTGCCCTTTAAAGGTCAAACTTTTTTTATAAAATTTTACACTAATATAATTGTATAATTACTTGTAAGGTTAAATTTATAGATATAAGCTTTTCTCGAGTATTG
>BQNB010072280.1:0-23476 GCA_026074375.1 Tanacetum coccineum
TGGTTTACTTATAGATCTGCTAACAAAATAATGTTTCTTTTTTTAATAGTAAACGGGTATCTTAATTTGTGCATTAAGATTGTTTTTTTTACAGCTGCTTTACCTCAAATGGGTATGTGATTATGCACACGGGAAGAGATTCAAATGAGGACGGTTGTGTTGATATCAGCCATTTGGATGACCACAATATGGTTATCAAATTTTGGAATAATAAATTTATATTTGTAGTCGTAGGTTTGAGATAGCTATAATGAGAACATCAATGATTGTTTATGAGCATGTTTTTAGCATATACGGAGTACTATACTAGTTATACATAAACTTAAAGATTTTAATTTTCAAAATCTAATTTTGTAATGCAAGGGGCTCTTTTTGTCACGATGTATGACTTTTTGTCATCGATTACAAAGGATTATGAAGGTATTCTAAACCCCCAGCAACATTAATGCATATCTTGAGGCATTAGTTCACATGAGACTTGTGCCTCCAAAAGCCTGTGTCGCACTTGTCTCACGTGAGAATCCAATAACTCTAGATAGTCATTGGTGTTGCGGGCGGATTAGTTTACCGTCATAATCCTTTATAGTCGTAACTTATAGTCATATAAAGTGTATAAATAGCTCTTACCTTGTTGGATTAAGATTGTCAATCTTTGATTTTTGTGTTTAGCTATTTATAACAGATATCATTAAACACATGCTCATAAAAAAGGATCTTCTCATTGTTCTCTATAATTTGTAATAGACAATCATTTATGAGGTTTTACTTATGCAGAGGCGTTATCTCTTTTGTAACATGCTTGTCGTATTTGATGTACTTAGAAAATATTGATCGTTCTTTTGAAGTTTTTTACGGTACTATAATTGTGTCTATTTCCTTCTAATCTTTATGATGTTGCAAGATATTTAGTATTTTTATGCCAATTTAAAATGGCTTTTGTGATTATCGGCATTTGTTATTGTTCTACGACCTACAGAGTCATACTATGTGGCATTTTAATTGCCAACAAATATGACTTGCGTATTTTTTAATGTTTTTTTGTTTTATGTTATGGCAGCGACTTGGGTGTATGTATAGTTTTGTTTGATATTATAGCGACCTTATAAAGCTTCATAAATTTTGTGATGTTTTGTTCTAACATGTAACTAAACATCTAAGACACCATGTGAGACTCCAAGATGTGGTATTTTATGTAATGGGGTATTTTAATTAGGATTATTATTTATGCTTGTATTTGAATTTTTTAATTGTCAAGTAATATGTAGTATATTTTGTACATTATGCTTCAATAGAGGTAACTTGAAAATTCAAGTCTTCTATATTTAGAAGGCAAAGATGCTTAATAATGTAATATACATGTATTGTATCAATTATTAACCATTTTTTTTCAGAAAGGGAGGGGGGGAATGTTTGCGGCACAACCTATTATGACACGTTCATTCTGACCCATACTAAAAAATCACCCACTTTGACTCGACAAGTCTCACACATCTTGCTGCTAATAATTAGTTTAGATTTACACAACCTATTCGAGTGTGCTCTATGAATGGACATTCATTATTGGACACCGATCTCTCGTTAGTGTTCAAAAAACTGTTTTGAACTTTTGTCAATCCATTTACAAAGAGTGCATACCCACCAAAAATGGGGTGCACACCCTTACCAAACTAACTAATGTTTAGCCCTTTAAAATGTAATTTATAAAGAAAAGCTCCTCGCCGGAAATTTCCGATAAATTTATTCTCCTATTTCTCATAATCATATTATAATATGAAATTCTTACGTGAAAACTTGTTTGAAATTTCCTAACCTTCATGCTTTGTAATTTTAAGAGTTAAAATTTTGAATATGAGTTGTTATTTTAGAACCTAGTTAAATTTGTTCATCATGTTTTGATTCAACTAATAAAAAAGTTTTACCTTACACTTTATTGTCAAATATGAGATTTAGTTTTCATTTAAATTAATTAACCCAGATTACAAATCCGAAACATAATTCAGTAACATAACTCAGATAACCCGAACTTGAAAAAGCCTATCAAACTTTTAGGTTTCAGGTCTATTAAAATAAAATTGCTGGTAAATTATAGCAACCTAGTACTGGATAAAATGGTAATATGGAGGGATGGGCTTTTAGTGTACGAAACTAGTCGAAATGGCTATTTAGAGCATACGGAATGGATACAAATTCCTGGAAGCAAATTGTACAATTGTGCTCCACACGCGGCAAGGGAAAGGAACACCATTCCCCCTATTATATACAACTCCTAATGCTTTAATATCGTCATAGATAGTTTGTTAACATGTCTTGAGATGTAATATATCAACTCTTAATTTTTTTATTTTTTTTGAACGATATATCAACTCTTAATTTGAATACATGTGTGGATGTATATATACAATGTAACCTCATATTAAAACATGATGCAATCTTCGGATTCAACATAGCCAGACAAATTTGGACGAACACGTAACCGTCAACTCATATTAGTTTAGTGCTCAGTGCTAAATATTGATTTTTTGTTGAACGTGACCTTACTGTACGTGGTCTAAACTCTGAAAGTTACTACCTATAACTATACATTATATTCACACATATATGCATTTACTGTTTAGTCCATCTAGTTGGACACATTTACATTTGGTTTGAAGACTTCTACAAGAGGGTTAACTTTTGTACAAAAGTAAAAGAGGTCATTGAAGTGGTGGTTGTGCAATTTAAGGTGTTGTCAGTTTCTAGCTATTTATTACAGGGTACTATTTCCTTGCACCATCATTGCTTGTGCTCTAGATTGTTACAAGTCGAATTGAATACATATTGGATAGGTGATGAAAAGTAAATGAACTCTATGCTTTTATGTAAACATTGAATGTTTATGAGTTTATGTTGCATTATTATAGTAGATAAGTTGGTTGATAACTTCTGTTTTTAACTCTTTGACGGACTAACTTACCTGGCGACTCTCACAAAGAATTAAACCGGATATAGTTGTCTCAATTCATGGGAAGTTTGGTGTGACCATTTTAGATTTGCTCGCATCTAGCAAATATAAACTTTAAAACGTTAATGTGGTACGTGAGTTGGGTTCATTGTGAGATTGTTTGGTACTTTGGTTTATATCCCGGTGTGGGTGTTATAGCATTGAGACTGAGAGGACCTTTTTTTTGGTATATATTATGTATTCTTATACGGTTATACTCGCAATATATTAATTTAGTCATATATATTTGTTTAATTATGATATTATTAGCAGCCTTTGGCCAACCACATATCACATATGCATATTTGATCTCAATAAAATAATAACTATCATTATTTGAATCAATGCCTAAAATTGACACCCTGGACATTCACTATGAAAAATGTTTCAGTACATACTTTAGAGTTTCAATAAGCAATGTGAAATCTTGACTGATATTTTGATTGTTATTTAACATGGTTCAACTCTTATCGGAGGAGTAGCATTCGCGCTCACAAATCCTAATCTCGGCTGCCTTGCTCATAGATATGAGATATCCAAATTTAACCTTATTGGTATATTCCTTATATCAGGTACTTAAGAAGCTACTTTCTTTTACATTTGATTTGTAATGTACATGTCGTGTATTAGTCAGATTGACAAAGTTATTATAATTCATTAACCAGCTAAAACTTATGCCCAATTTTAGTACAAAGCTGTATATACATGTGGTTAAATTGCCAAAAATACAATAGTGTAATGAAACTGAACTAATTATAGTCATCTTATCGTTTGTGTTCACCATGACACAGGATTGACCTTGCGAAATGAAGAAATAGGCGAAGCAGCTGAAACATGGCCGATGAACTATTTTGTTTTTGGTTATGGCGTTGTGTCACATGGCTCTGGCTCTGGCTCTGGTTCATATATCAATCCGGAAAGTTTGGTATTATATACAACCCATTTTTTTTACCCATAGTTATCAAATAGATTTTCCGCATCAGCTTTTGGGCGACTATGTTTCACTACACTTTGTTTTATATTACAACTTTCATAAATAATACTATATGAAAATGAATTGGCACACAAGCTGTTGCCTTTCTTCTGTACTTTCTTTTCATAAAATATTGCAATATATCAACTCCAAAATCTTTTTTGATTTAAGTTTTCACTAAATATAATATTAAAAAGTGTGACATCATTTCGTGATTCATTCTAGGTAGGGAGATTAATAATAAAGCGTTAGGAATTTGTTGTGTACATGGTTAACAAAGAAAGTGTTTGTAAGGGCATGCTTGGTTGGAGGTTATAGGTACTAAGGAATGGGAAAAGTAATCAAAAGTGATGGTTGGTTAAATAAACTCTTATAATGTTCATATGATCCTAAATAAACTCTTGTTAAAGTTTCATAACTCAATTCATGCTCATTTTCTGTTTTGATCCAAAACCGTACTACCGAAACCCTAATTTTCGCGTTTTTTCTTAAAAACTAAATGTTTAATGGATTAAATGTTGTTATAATTTATTCCTAGCATGCTTATCTAATGTTAAAATAACCTTACTTTATTGATCGATTGAAGGAATTGAGCTGTAATACCGCGCTGTATTGGCGTTTTTATTTTGAAACCCTAATTCGACCCGGTTTTGCTTCCTAGCTTAAAGAATCGTTATTGTAAACTTGCGTTGCGTGAATCTTCATATTTTAGTTTTTATACTTATAAATGTATATTGAAATGTTTTAAAGAAGCCTTGCATGGCAATTTGGACCTGTTTGTATATATTATCCATTGCAAGTGGTATATATCGTAAACTTTCAGAACACTTATATTAAAAAGGACTAAAAATGACTTTTTATTAATGTTATAACTACAGGGGGTCAATATTATGTACTGGTTCCAAGTACAATGTTTTTCACTTAGTTATATCTTTTAAACTTGAAGGGACAAACTCGTAAATTAAAAGTCGCAATCTCCTGAGGGTATATTTTGCCACTTTTCAAACTAAGGGTCTAAAATGTAACATTTTGAAAAAAGTTAAAACATGTTTAAAACCTTACAAGACATACTGTAATTAACGCTTCTCGTGCTTAAACATTTCCAGATATGACTCAAAACGCTTAAATCGATTATATCATATCACAATTACTAGGAAGCTTCATATTAAGGGGGTTTTATCACAATACTAGGGAGCTTCATATTAAGGGGTTTCATCTTGGTATTACGTTCTGACTGAGTTGTTGGGTTTACGATTTAAAGTGCCCTAGCTCCTCAAACGTTTACTGAATGACTTCTGAATTATGATGGCCCGAACGGTGATACAATAATTCCAAACTCTTCAATCAAACTCATAACTCTTAAAACTAAAGTTCTAGAGTACAATCTTCCTAAGACTCAACATATTTACTCAGGTTGCGTGACGTGGCTGTTTATTATCATTTTGCTATATCAACCCTCCCCGGTTAAGATTGTGATAAGGTCGTCCGCTTTCATTTTGGAATATTTATTGCATCTACCTATCAGGTGAAGTTCATAACCTCGCCTTTACTTATTTACATGTTTTATAAACCCGCGAGGGGGATACATGCTTGTTACAAACTCTTTTATATACTCGTTTATCTTATAACAATGTGATTACTTTTCAAAGACTTAGTGAGTTCATAGTCTCGCATTTCAATCTTTTCATAAACCCGTGAGGGGGATACCTGCTATAAATTACAAATACAAGTTACATGCTATTCTGACATATCATTACAATTGCTGTCTAAGTTATCTATCCTACAAGTCGTTAAATTTGACTTCAAGTCGTTAAATTGACTTTGGATGTTAATATGTTGATATTATAAGCTCTTCAAGTCATTAAATTGGCTTTTGATGATAATGTGCTAGTGTCATAAATCCTACAAGTCGTTAAATTTGACGTCAAGTCGTTAAATTGACTTTGGGATGTTAATATGTTGATATTATGAGCTCTTCAAATTGACTTTTGATGATAATGTGTTAGTGCGATGTGCTTAGACAAGGAACAAGACCAATCAGACCAAACAGACCAAACAAGACGATAACGCAATAATACACAGTTACTATAATAATTGTATTCGTTGCAATTATTACAAATAACGGGTATATAATAACGTGACCCAAGATCATAACAATACCATTTTCATAAATTGTGTTTGTACAATTATTACACTATGACTTGTATTCAAACTGTTTATCAAACCTATGAATTTCACTCAACCTTTGTGTTGACTTTTTAGCATGTTTATCTCAGGTTATTGAGCAATATACGGCACGGAGTGGCATGGACTCGAAGATGGCTAAAACTTGTTATCATTCACATTGTATGTAACCAGATTTTGGGACCTGCCTTTGTAAAACTCTGATTTGAATTGAATGATAACGTATCTTTTGAACAAACGTCTCTTTTGGGTCGTTTTCTATGATTATGATTGTTGTTTCCATGAAGTAATACCCCAGATTAGCTTCCGCTGCTATATTGTAAAAATGGGGGTGTTACACAACATTTCTTTTTAATTGCCAACAAATATGACTTGCATATTTTTTAATGTTTTTTTGTTTTATGTTATGGCAGTGACTTGGGTGTATGTATAGTTTTGTTTGATATTATAGCGACCTTATAAAGCTTCATAAATTTTGTGATGTTTGGTTCTAACATGTAACTACACATCTAAGACACTATGTGAGACTCCAAAATGTGGTATTTTATGTAATGGGGTATTTTAATTAGGATTATTAATTATGCTTGTATTTGAATTTTTTAATTGTCAAGTAATATGTAGTATAAATTGTACATTATGCTTAAATAGTGGTAACTTGAAAATTCAAGCCTTCTTTTTTTTAGAAAGGAGGGGGGGGGGGTGGGAATGTTTGCGGGCAACAACCGATTTATCCACGTTCATTCTGCCCCAATACTAAATAATCACCCACTTTGACTCCAACAAGTCTCGCACTCTTGCTGCTAAATACTTAGTATTAGATTTACACAACCTATTCGAGTGTGCTCTATGAATGGACATTCATTATTGCACACCGATCTCTCGTTAGTGTTCAAAAAACTGTTTTGAACTTTTGTCAATCCATTTACAAAGAGTGCATACCCACCAAAAATGGGGTGCACACCCTTACCAAACTAACTAATGTTTAGCCCTTTAAAATGTAATTTATAAAATGTAATTTATAAAGAAAAGCTCCTCGCCGGAAATTTCCGATAAATTTATTCTCCTATTTCTCATAATCATATTATAATATGAAATTTGAAATTCTTACGTGAAAACTTGTTTGATATCCTAACCTTCATGCTTTGTAATTTTAAGAGTTAAAATTTAGAATATGAGTTGTTATTTTAGAACCTAGTTAAATTTGTTCATGATGTTTTGATTCAACTAATAAAAAGTTATTTTACGGTACTCACTTTATTGTTCAAATATGAGATTTAGTTTTATTGAAATTAATTTAACCCAGATTACAAATCCGAAAAAAAAAAACAGAATTCGTAACATTAAATCAGATAACCCGAACTTGAAAAAAGCCTATCAAACTTTTTTAGGTTTCGGGTCTTTTAAAATAAAATTGCTTGTAAATTTTAGCAAACCCAGTACGGATAAAATGTGGTAATATGAGGGATGGGCTTTTAGTGTACGAAAACTAGTCTGAATGGCTATTTAGGCATACAGAATGGATTACAAATTCCTGGAAGCAAATTTGTACCAATTGTGCTCCACACGCGGAAGGGAAGGGAACACCATTCCCCCTATTATATACAACTCCTAATGCTCTAATATCGTCATAGATAGTTTGTTAACATGTCTTGAGATGTAATATATCAACTCTTAATTTTTTTATTTTTTTTGAACGATATATCAACTCTTAATTTGAATACATGTGTGGATGTATATATACAATGTAACCTCATATTAAAACATGATGCAATCTTCGGATTCAACATAGCCAGACAATTTAGGACGAACACGTAACCGTCAACTCATATTAGTTTAGTGCTCAGTGCTAAATATTGATTTTTTGTTGAATGTGACCTTACTGTACGTAGTCTAAACTCTGAAAGTTACTACCTATAACTATACATTATATTCACACATATATGCATTTACTGTTTAGTCCATCTAGTTGGACACATTTGCATTTGGTTTGAAGACTTCTACAAGAGGGTTAACTTTTTGTACAAATGTAATAAGTGGGTTCATTGAAGTGGTGGGTTGTGCAATTTAATGGTGTTGTCAGTTTCTAGTATTTATTACAGGGTAATTTTTCCTTGCACATCTATTGCTTGTGCTCTAGATTGTTACAAGTTCGAATTGAATAATATTGGTTGGTGTTGAAAAAAGTAAATGAACTCTATGCTTTTATGTAAACATTGAATGTTTATGAGTTTATGTTGCATTATTATAGTAGATAAGTTGGTTGATAACTTCTGTTTTTAACTCTTTGACGGACTAACTTACCTGGCGACTCTCACAAAGAATTAAACCGGATATAGTTGTCTCAATTCATGGGAAGTTTGGTGTGACCATTTTAGATTTGCTCGCATCTAGCAAATATAAACTTTAAAACGTTAATGTGGTACGTGAGTTGGGTTCATTGTGAGATTGTTTGGTACTTTGGTTTATATCCCGGTGTGGGTGTTATAGCATTGAGACTGAGAGGACCTTTTTTTTTGGTATATATTATGTATTCTTATACGGTTATACTCGCAATATATTAATTTAGTCATATATATTTGTTTAATTATGATATTATTAGCAGCCTTTGGCCAACCACATATCACATATGCATATTTGATCTCAATAAAATAATAACTATCATTATTTGAATCAATGCCTAAAATTGACACCCTGGACATTCACTATGAAAAATTTAGTACATACTTTTAGAGTTTCAATAGCAATGTGAAATCTTACTGATATTTTGATTGTTATTTAACATGGTGCAACTCTTATCGGAGGAGTAGCATTCGCGCTCACAAATCCTAATCTCGGCTGCCTTGCTCATAGATATGAGATATCCAAATTTAACCTTATTGGTATATTCCTTATATCAGGTACTTAAGAAGCTACTTTCTTTTACATTTGATTTGTAATGTATTAGTCAGATTGACAAAGTTATTATAATTCATTAACCAGCTAAAACTTATGCCCGATTTTAGTACCAAGCCTGTAATACATGTGGTTAAATTGCAAAAATACAATAGTGTAATGAAACTGAACTAATTATAGTCATCTTATCGTTTGTGTTCACCATGACACAGGATTGACCTTGCGAAATGAAGAAATAGGCGAAGCAGCTGAAACATGGCCGATGAACTATTTTGTTTTTGGTTATGGCGTTGTGTCACATGGCTCTGGCTCTGGCTCTGGCTCATATATCAATCCGGAAAGTTTGGTATTATATACAACCCATTTTTTTTACCCATAGTTATCAAATAGATTTTCCGCATCAGCTTTTGGGCGACTATGTTTCACTACACTTTGTTTTATATTACAACTTTCATAAATAATACTATATGAAAATGAATTGGCACACAAGCTGTTGCCTTTCTTCTGTACTTTCTTTTCATAAAACATTGCAATATATCAACTCCAAAATCTTTTTTGATTTAAGTTTTCACTAAATATAATATTAAAAAGAGTGACATCATTTCGTGATTCATTCTAGGTAGGGAGATTAATAATAAAGCGTTAGGAATTTGTTGTGTACATGGTTAACAAAGAAAGTGTTTGTAAGGGCATGCTTGGTTGGAGGTTATAGGTACTAAGGAATGGGAAAAGTAATCAAAAGTGATGGTTGGTTAAATAAACTCTTATAATGTTCATATGATCCTAAATAAACTCTTGTTAAAGTTTCATAACTCAATTCATGCTCATTTTCTGTTTTGATCCAAAACCGTACACCCGAAACCCTAATTTCGCGTTTTTCTTAAAACTAAATGTTTAATGGATTAAATGTTGTTATAATTTATTCCTAGCATGCTTATCTAATGTTAAAATAACCTTACTTTATTGATCGATTGAAGGAATTGAGCTGTAATACCGCGCTGTATTGGCGTTTTTATTTTGAAACCCTAATTCGACCCGGTTTTGCTTCCTAGCTTAAAGAATCGTTATTGTAAACTTGCGTTGCGTGAATCTTCATATTTTAGTTTTTATACTTATAAATGTATATTGAAATGTTTTAAAGAAGCCTTGCATGGCAATTTGGACCTGTTTGTATATATTATCCATTGCAAGTGGTATATATCGTAAACTTTCAGAACACTTATATTAAAAAGGACTAAAAATGACTTTTTATTAATGTTATAACTACAGGGGGTCAATATTATGTACTGGTTCCAAGTACAATGTTTTTCACTTAGTTATATCTTTTAAACTTGAAGGGACAAACTCGTAAATTAAAAGTCGCAATCTCCTGAGGGTATATTTTGCCACTTTTCAAACTAAGGGTCTAAAATGTAACATTTTGAAAAAAGTTAAAACATGTTTAAAACCTTACAAGACATACTGTAATTAACGCTTCTCGTGCTTAAACATTTCCAGATATGACTCAAAACGCTTAAATCGATTATATCATATCACAATTACTAGGAAGCTTCATATTAAGGGGGTTTCATCTTGGTATTAACGTTCTGGACTGAGTGTATGGTTTCGATTTAAAAAGTGTTACTCCTCAAACGTTTTACAGAATGACTTTCGGAATTATGATGGCTCGAAGGTGATACAATAATTCTAAACTTTCCAATCAAACTCTAACCAATAATAGACTCTCTGAACCAGAAGTTCTAGAGTACAATCTTCCTAAGACTCATACATTATTTATCAGTTTGCGTGAACGGGATGGTTTTTTATAATTTTTTTTCTATATCATTCCTCCCCGGTTATTTAAGATTATGATAAGGTCGTCAGCTTTTATTTGAAATATTTATTGCACATCTACCTATCGGTGAAGTCTCATATACCTCGCTTTACTTATTTACATGTTGTTATAAACACGGCGAGGGGGATCACCTTGCTTGTTACAAATACTCTTTTTATATAGACGCGTTTATCTTATAATAATGCTGATTTACTTTTCAATGATTAGTGAGTTCATGGTCTCGAATTTCATTCTTTTCATAAACCCGTGAGAGGATTACCTTGACTATAAATTACATATACAATAGTTACATGCTATTCTGACATTATCATTACAATTGTTGGTCTAAGGATTATCTATCCTACAAGTCGTTAAATTTGACTTCAAGTCGTTAAATTGACTTTGATGTTAATATGTTGATATTATAAGCTCTTCAATTCATTAAATTGGCTTTTGATGATAATGTGCTTGTGTCATAAATCCTACAGCGTTTTAAATTTGACGTCAAGTCGTTAAATTGACTTTGGGATGTTAATATGTTGATATTATGAGCTCTTCAAATTGACTTTTGATGATAATGTGTTAGTGCGATGTGCTTAGACAAGGAACAAGACCCAATCAGACCAAACAGACCAAACAAGATGATAACGCAATAATACACAGTTACTATAATAATTGTATTCGTTGCAATTATTATAAATAACGTGTATATAATAACGTGACAAGATCATAACAATACATTTTTCATAATATTGTTGTTTTGTATAATTTATTACACATAGGACTTGCTATTCAAACAGTTTATCAACCTATGAATTTCACTCAATACCTTTGTGTTGAACGTTTTAGCTGTTTATCTCAGGTTATTGAGCAATATAGCCGGAGTGGCATGGACTCGAAGATGGCTTAAAATTGTTATCTTCACATTGTATGTAACCAGATTTTGGGACATGCCTTTGTAAAACTCTGATTTGAATTGAATGATAACGTATCTTTTGAACAAACGTCTCTTTTGGGTCGTTTTCTATGATTATGATTGTTGTTTCCATGAAGTAATACCCCAGATTAGCTTCCGCTGCTATATTGTAAAAATGGGGGTGTTACACAACATTTCTTTTTAATTGCCAACAAATATGACTTGCATATTTTTTAATGTTTTTTTGTTTTATGTTATGGCAGTGACTTGGGTGTATGTATAGTTTTGTTTGATATTATAGCGACCTTATAAAGCTTCATAAATTTTGTGATGTTTGGTTCTAACATGTAACTACACATCTAAGACACTATGTGAGACTCCAAAATGTGGTATTTTATGTAATGGGGTATTTTAATTAGGATTATTAATTATGCTTGTATTTGAATTTTTTAATTGTCAAGTAATATGTAGTATAAATTGTACATTATGCTTAAATAGTGGTAACTTGAAAATTCAAGCCTTCTTTTTTTTTAGAGGAAGGGGGGGGGGGGGGGGGTGGGAATGTTTGCGGGCAACAACCGATTTATCCACGTTCATTCTGCCCCAATACTAAATAATCACCCACTTTGACTCCAACAAGTCTCGCACTCTTGCTGCTAAATACTTAGTATTAGATTTACACAACCTATTCGAGTGTGCTCTATGAATGGACATTCATTATTGCACACCGATCTCTCGTTAGTGTTCAAAAAATTGTTTTGAACTTTTGTCAATCCATTTACAAAGAGTGCATACCCACCAAAAATGGGGTGCACACCCTTACCAAACTAACTAATGTTTAGCCCTTTAAAATGTAATTTATAAAATGTAATTTATAAAGAAAAGCTCCTCGCCGGAAATTTCCGATAAATTTATTCTCCTATTTCTCATAATCATATTATAATATGAAATTTGAAATTCTTACGTGAAAACTTGTTTGATATCCTAACCTTCATGCTTTGTAATTTTAAGAGTTAAAATTTAGAATATGAGTTGTTATTTTAGAACCTAGTTAAATTTGTTCATGATGTTTTGATTCAACTAATAAAAAGTTATTTTACGGTACTCACTTTATTGTTCAAATATGAGATTTAGTTTTATTGAAATTAATTTAACCCAGATTACAAATCCGAAAAAAAAAAACAGAATTCGTAACATTAAATCAGATAACCCGAACTTGAAAAAAGCCTATCAAACTTTTTTAGGTTTCGGGTCTTTTAAAATAAAATTGCTTGTAAATTTTAGCAAACCCAGTACGGATAAAATGTGGTAATATGAGGGATGGGCTTTTAGTGTACGAAAACTAGTCTGAATGGCTATTTAGGCATACAGAATGGATTACAAATTCCTGGAAGCAAATTTGTACCAATTGTGCTCCACACGCGGAAGGGAAGGGAACACCATTCCCCCTATTATATACAACTCCTAATGCTCTAATATCGTCATAGATAGTTTGTTAACATGTCTTGAGATGTAATATATCAACTCTTAATTTTTTTATTTTTTTTGAACGATATATCAACTCTTAATTTGAATACATGTGTGGATGTATATATACAATGTAACCTCATATTAAAACATGATGCAATCTTCGGATTCAACATAGCCAGACAATTTAGGACGAACACGTAACCGTCAACTCATATTAGTTTAGTGCTCAGTGCTAAATATTGATTTTTTGTTGAATGTGACCTTACTGTACGTAGTCTAAACTCTGAAAGTTACTACCTATAACTATACATTATATTCACACATATATGCATTTACTGTTTAGTCCATCTAGTTGGACACATTTGCATTTGGTTTGAAGACTTCTACAAGAGGGTTAACTTTTTGTACAAATGTAATAAGTGGGTTCATTGAAGTGGTGGGTTGTGCAATTTAATGGTGTTGTCAGTTTCTAGTATTTATTACAGGGTAATTTTTCCTTGCACATCTATTGCTTGTGCTCTAGATTGTTACAAGTTCGAATTGAATAATATTGGTTGGTGTTGAAAAAAGTAATATGAACTCTCTGCTTTATTGTAAACATTGAATGTTTTATGAGGTGTATGTTTTGCATTATTATAGTATATAAGTTGGTTGATTAACTTCTTGTTTTAATCTCTTTGACGGACTAAACTTACTGGCGACTCTCTCAAAGAATGAAACGGATATAGGTTGTCTCAATGCATGGGAAGTTTGGTGGTCCATTTAGATTTGCTGCATCTAGCAAATTTAAACTTTAATACGTTAAATGTGGTCGTTGAGGTGGGTTCATTGTGAGATTGTTTGGTTACTTTGGTTTATATCCCTGGTGGGGTTGTTTATAGCGTGAGATGAAGTGGACCTTTTTTTTGTTGTATATTTATGTTTTCTTATACGGTTTTTATACTCGCAATATATTATTTTTAGTCATGTATATTTGTGTAATTATGATATTATTAGCAGCCTTTGGCCAACCACATATCACATATGCATATTTGATCTCAATAAAATAATAACTATCATTATTTGAATCAATGCCTAAAATTGACACCCTGGACATTCACTATGAAAAATTTAGTACATACTTTTAGAGTTTCAATAGCAATGTGAAATCTTACTGATATTTTGATTGTTATTTAACATGGTGCAACTCTTATCGGAGGAGTAGCATTCGCGCTCACAAATCCTAATCTCGGCTGCCTTGCTCATAGATATGAGATATCCAAATTTAACCTTATTGGTATATTCCTTATATCAGGTACTTAAGAAGCTACTTTCATTTGTAATGTACATGTCTTGTATTAGTCAGATTGACAAAGTTATTATAATTCACTAACCAGATAAAACTTATGCCCGATTTTAGTACCAAGCCTGTAATACATGTGGTTAAATTGCAAAAATACAATAGTGTAATGAAACTGAACTAATTATAGTCATCTTATCGTTTGTGTTCACCATGACACAGGATTGACCTTGCGAAATGAAGAAATAGGCGAAGCAGCTGAAGCATGGCCGATGAACTATTTGGTTTTTGGTTATGGCTTATGCATCTTTGAGCACACGTTGTGTCACATGGCTCTGGCTCTGGCTCTGGCTCATATATCAATCCGGAAAGTTTGGTATTATATACAACCCATCATAGTTTATCAAATAGATTTCCACACAGTTTTTGGGCGACTAATGTTTCACTCACTTTGATTCATATTACAACTTTCATAAAACTATATGAAAATGAATTGGCACACAAGCTGTTGCCTTTCTTCTGTACTTTCTTTTCATAAAACATTGCAATATATCAACTCCAAAATCTTTTTTGATTTAAGTTTTCACTAAATATAATATTAAAAAGTGTGACATCATTTCGTGATTCATTCTAGGTAGGGAGATTAATAATAAAGCGTTAGGAATTTGTTGTGTACATGGTTAACAAAGAAAGTGTTTGTAAGGGCATGCTTGGTTGGAGGTTATAGGTACTAAGGAATGAGAAAAGTAATCAAAAGTGATGTTGGTTAAATATAATGGAATCACCCATTACCCCATACTAAGTACAGTAATACATCATTCCCCAACAATTTGAGGGGTATGAAAATTTATCATGACTTTTTTCCATTTAAGTGCCACATTTTTTTTAACCGGTCACATTATGTTCTCTTTTTATCTCTTGTTTCTTTTTCTTTTTCTTTTTCTTCTTTTGATGTACTGTGGATACATTTTAAACAATCAATCTATGCTCATAAATGTATTAATGATTTGAATTGCCATAGTTTATAAGCGTCTACAGTAAATGTTTCATTTGTTTCTTTTTTATTATTTCTTTTTACTTTTTTTCACTTTGGTTTATATTATAAATTTGTTATGATCATCATATTGGAATTAGGAATTTTCAACGAGTAACGAACAAAGTTTGATACGACATGGTACAATGTTGGTTATTATGCTTGTTTCGTCAATATTTTCAATAAGAACCTATACTGAGTTAGATATGACATGAAAATGAAGTTTTCATTAATGACCATTACCAAGCAACATTTTATGCAATGAAATAGCCATTGCATTCCTTTGCATTGCCATTATCTTTCCCTTTTTCATTCCTCCATTTCAACCAAGCGCCTCCTAAATGTATTTTTTTCAATAAAGAACACTCCTTATTATTGTGTTTTTTTATATTAACTTAATTTTAATACGAACGTGATAAGTATTTTGTCTATTTCAGGTTTTTTATTAGTAGCCAGACCAATATATTAACTTGGATGTTGTGGTACATGACTTATTATGAATGTTTCCTATGGTCTTTTGCGATTGTGACTGAGGCTGAGACTGCGATTGTGACTGAGGCCGAGTCTGCCTGAGACTTTGTTAGTGACTGAGCCTCGGATGGCCTTGAGTGCTCAACCCTCGGATGGCCTTGCTTTATGTTTAAAAATCTAGAAGTAAATTTGAGGGTCTGAATCTTCCTTAATAATGTGATTGACAAGTATTGGGGGGATTTGATGCTTTCAACTATGTATTCTGTAGTGGATATCAAAACTATTAGGGTGTAAGCTATTGTTATATTTTGTTGTTGGTTTTATATATTCAAGATTTTATATATAAACTTTGTCATTGGCTTTTTATAAATGTTACAAAAGTATCTTTCCAATTGTCATTTGATGTCGACGATATTAAGACTAATGTTTTACAAGTTTAGCTTAGCTTAGCTTTTGGTAGTGGCAAAAAGGAAGAAAATTGGTAACAAGTGAGTATGAAGTTATTTTATAGTTTCTGTATACATGACTTGGCATTTATTTACACACACTCCTTTGTTGAGCTGCAAGTATTTTAAGTAATACACATACAATATTAAGTAATGTAGAGACATAAATGTCAAAATACACATAATTTGAGTGTATCAATCATCTCTCTTAAAATAAGAGCAATTTCATATCTACCATCTTTTTAGCTTAAAATTTTCATATATACTCAAACATGCATTAAAAACATTGTACATTATGCATTTAATACTTACACTTTGAGTATGTATGAAATTAATCATGAAAGTAGAGTGATATATGTAATAAATCTATTTAAATAATACAGGATAAGAGGGACATATACAGTCTTGGTATATTGTTTTAATTGGATAAGAGATTAGGGATGAGCATCGGGTCAAACCCGGACCGAACCGAAAAAACTGAACCGGACCGAGACCCATTTTGCCCAAAACCACGGACCGAACCGAATGTGTTCGGTCCGGTCCGAGAAGGCAAAATGATCGGTTGTATGTAAGACCAGACCGGACCGAACCGAAGACCGAACATGAGGTAAAGTGTGGACCAAGGACCGGACTGAAATAGGTTTCGGTCCGGTTCGGGCCGGTTTCTCGGTTCGGTCCGGTCTACTATGCTCACCCCTAGTAGATAGAGTATATTTGCGACTCGATCCTTATCTTCGCGCCCACACTTGCCTACCCAACAACAAATTTCACCATAAATCCAAATCCAAAACCCATCAACCAAACGGGCCTTGACATTTTAGCTTCACTAAATTGTGTGAAAACAAAATTTGTAATTAAAAGACAGGTGCTATTAGAAACATGGGAAACCACAACATTATCTCCGGTGAAAGGCCATGCACAACAGATACATATCGTCGACAACTTCCATATGGAGAAAGATAGGCTTACCATGTTCCATCAATAGCACCTGCTGGTTTGGAACTCCCCTACCTATTTGAATTGATTTACGGCTCTGCAAAAGAATGCAAATAAAATATCAGCAAACGTTAACATTCAGTCTTCGAGACAAAATAAGGAAAAAGCATTCCCAAGATGAAACCATTGGGTTCAGCTATTTAACGATCCCAAATAATTTTCAAAATATGCTGTAAAAAATATGTTCACGCAATTATAAACAAACTGATAGTATAGATCAAATCATATTCCTTTACTGCATATTCATCGGATGAAAGGAGCATTACATACATTATGCAAAGATCTCGAGGGGTTGACTTTATTTAGTCCAAGGGAAACCATTAAGTCTCCAGGTTGAGGTCATGTTACACTGATTCTTTTGGGGTTCCACAGCGCTAACTGTCTTTCATCATGAATTAATCTGGTATCTCCCGTTTGTGACTGTGCTTGTGAGTGAGTTTGTGATTGAGCCTGAGACTGCGATGGTGACTGAGCCTGAGACTGCGATTGTGACTGAGCCTGAGACTGGGACTGTGACAGGGGTTGAGACTGCGATTGTGACTGAGGCTGAGACTGTGATTGTGACTGAGGCTGAGACTGCGATTGTGACCGAGTCTGAGACTGTGCCTGAGACTGTGTTAGTGACTGAGCCTGTGAATGTGTTTGTGATTGTGACTGAGACTGGGTCATTGGCGCCTGGCTTGCGGTTTGAGAATCCTGTGGTACAATTCCAAGAACCACCAGTATGGACCTGAAAATATTAAACCCGTTTTCAGTACAACATTGACACAAGTGACTGATTATTACGAGGTTATATGCAGCTTTAATACATTTTGAATAGATTTTGTCCCGTTTCGTTGTAAGCGAAATTTTACTTTAACCTATTTGACCCATGAGATAAAAAATAACCTGAATCGACCCATTCATAAGTAATCGGTCTAAATTACTACTAGTAAACAACATTAAACATAGGTTACTTGTCGAACCTTGGAAGTGAAGATCGGATGTCAGGTTGGCTTGCATATGAAACCAATGGACCCTTAAGTACAGGCTGTTTAGTTAACGCAATTTCTAGCTGCGCAGGAGGAAGCTAAAAGGAAGCAAAATAATAACATATGTCAGTTTCGATACACTAGTAGGAAACGAATACTGATAAAACCGAAAATTTCAGTCATAAAATAGGAAGTCACAGGGCACAACCAAGCGAAACTTATGAAATTATCAAAAGGGCACACCTGAAGTAGCACACCGAACGATTGAGGCTTTGTTAGCTGAGCACATTTCAAGAATCCGACCCACAGCTTTTGGTTTTTCCAAATCTGTAAGATGATATAGATTACCATTATAAAAAGCTCCAAGTGCGCAGAATAAATAAGTAGTGTAAGCTATTAAGCACATTTCTCACCTGTTTGCTTACAAGACGAGACAGAATCTCCATTATAAAATCCACCTGTATTATATCGTCACCGTCAGATCTCTCATTATAAGAATAACAACCTTACATATGGAAATAGAGTAACAATGTAGTCATCGTGACATTGGCGGGAAATGCACCAATTGTCTGTATTACTGTTCGGAAGAGGAATCTGCTCAACCTGAAAAGATGATATGAAGATAAGAGTTTGATTAACCAAAATTATCTTGTACAGTGAAAGTTCGAACGTACAAGTTGATTTAAAACCTTTGCGAGAACTTGTTGGGTAAATATTTGTCGTTAATGAAAGCTAGTATTGCATGCATCTGTAACCTGCTTAAGGAAAAAAAAAAGGAACTCTATAGTTGCATACTTAAATGTAAAACGGACAACGGAAAGAAAAGAGAAAAGAACTTGCCTTCTTCAGAGGAATCCCGTCTTTCTCTGGATCAATGCCATGGATACCAATCAGCACTTCAGCTGGTGTAAGAATTGAGCCACCCTGAGATGATTCCTGTAGGTTTCAAAAAGGCCCATATTAGTAGATGCATATTTAGTTTTGTAAAGATTAGCGGATAGGGCCGGGTGGGTTGTGCAACAGGTCGAACAAGTACAGTCTGAAACATACGCTTATCCATATATACCTTTCTATAACAACTGATATGTTCATCAAGATTACAAAAACGACATCAATACAAAAATAATTAAATCTGAAGATTTGAAAAGATGATTTGGGGTAGGGATGGCACCCGTGGGTAATGGGTACGGGTATCTTAAACCCGTCACCCACCCACGTGGATTTTTTCACACCCACGACCCACCCGTCACCCACTAGTGGGTATAACTTTTTATCCATGCCCATGCCTGCGGGTACCCATCACCCATGGGTAAACCCGTGGGTCAGTGAAAAAATGCAAAACAAAAAAAACAATAATAAAAAATATGAAAACCAACTACGAAACTACGTTACAAGACACCATATCATATTTCTCCAATAACCAAGTCCGGGCGCGGTACAAATATTTAAAACACTGTCTGAAACAAGCAAATTAAATGTCATTACAACCAAATCCCATGACACCAACTGAAAATGTATCATGTATATATCTTTGAAGAGTTGGGTAATTATTAAATATATACCAACAACTTCACAAATATTTAAGTATTATCATAAATTTTACTCCAACACAAATGAGTTAACGGGTACACGCAAGGTTATTTAGCCAGGTACACCCGTGGGTATTTTAGATGGGTACACCCATGATGGGTATACATTACCCGTCACCCACCCGCACCTATCGATGGGTACAATGTTTCACCCACGACCCACCCACGGGTGAAAATTGATAGGATTACCCACCCATTTACATGTGGGTACCCGCGGGTTATGGGTTTTTTCTCACCCATTGTCATCCCTAATTGTATTCTACCCCCCGTGTATCTGTTGGAAACCCTTAACTACCAATCTAGCCTTGTACATTTTGCTGCCATTCTGCTCTTCTTTAACCTTGAACATCCACAATGTTTATGAAGCCTTCTTTCCTGTTGATATTCTAACTAAGGAACACGTCTGGTTCTTTTCAAGTGAAACCATCTCTTCAATAATAGCCTTCTTCCACTGTATGGATTTTTTGCTACTCAAGGCTTCTGAATAAGACTCTGGTTTACCATTCTCTTTCAGTAGCAAATAGTTTGCTGATGGAGAGTACCTTACCGGAGCCATGGACTCTCTGGTGGATCTTCGTACATGTGGAGTCTCGGAGCCTCCCTCCTTGGATGATGCTCCGTCTTTAGAGTATTCTTCATATGATCTTCCACTATCCTCGAAGCTTCCATTATTTTCGGACCTCTCACTCGTATCTGAGCTCCCACCTGGGCTCTTATCATCGTTCACTGCAGATTAATAACATATCCTTTGCAAAACTTCGTTTTGCTGAGGAATAGCTGGAATAGTGAAAAGCCTGTTGCCACCTGTGATTTTGGAACAATGTACCACTAAAAACAAGAAAAACCTTAAACATGTTAAGATTTTAAATAACAAATCATGAACATACCAGACGTATCGCTTTTGTTTGCACTTCCTCCAAGTGGTGCACTGCACTCTATTCAAAACGCCCAATATGGTTAAAAGTCGAAATCTCAAGAGAAATTTTTTTATCATAGAGAAATATATATACCTGTAAAGCAATTTTTAAGCAAACATCTCTAGTGGGAGGTCTAAGCAGAATTAAGCTCCAAACAATGCTGAGACCTTGATGCACTCTCTCTCCACTATGCAACTCCGCATCTTTTTCACTACTTCCGGGAACACACAAGCTCTCCAACAATTTAAGAACGGGTTTTGGCAGGTAAGGAACTTCACTAAGCAATCTAGTCAAAGATTTGTCGTTTGGTGGAAAAGAATCTCTGAGTGTTTCTGCCTGCAATAGGAATTAACTAAATTTGTTATACTTATGTCACATAAACAAACGAGAAACTGAGAATATGTACGAACCACTTTCAGAAGAAACATCTCATATACTGAGGTAGCGGTTGTTGATTAAAAGAAGTCGTGATCTGCTTCTGCCTCACCAAATAATCTAAAGAGGACACGCAATATTAACTCATGTCCCTGAAAAAAAATACTCACTGTTACTAAAATAGACAATATAACAACCTTATACTAGATAAGGTTCGGCCAAGCCGATTCAAACTAGGTTTGGATAATAAGTACAGAAACTTGTATGAACTGCTTACCTCGTGACCTGTATAATCTGACAGTATGTGTGTGTGCAGATGACTCCAAGGGAAACTGCGAGAAGATGAAAGTAGTCAAAATCATACCCAACCAAATTATTTGCAAATATCGTTTAATGTTAGAACATGAAACCAAGCGGTTAGTAATTTTGAGCTAGTGGAACATTACCTCAACTCCTAAATATGAAAGCAAAGAAAATCGAAGCTGTGAACCTACAGCAACTGCAATATGCTTGTAAGCTTCAATGATACGTGTAAAAGCCAGTTTTTGTATGTGATCTTTCTGCTCGTCAGTGAGACTGATAACAGGCGCAGCCATTTTTGGCAGGATGACTTTAGATGTTAACTGAACAGAAGTTGCAGTTGAGGAATTTATATTGTTTGCTTCTGCCATGGCAGCTTTTGGACTAAGTTCCTCAGACTTGTCGGTAGACATTGAAGGAACTATATCCATTGATAACGTGCCCATTTTGGTAATTTGTTCTTGATTATTTTCTTCCATATCAGCAGAAATCATTTCAGCGTCAACCTGAATTTCAGGCATCCCGTCATCCCGGGATGAGGTCCTAGAGCCGGGTGTATACCGTCCTCCAGTTCCCCTATATCGGTATCTTCAGATGGAATAGCTAAACTAACAATCGGTACAGTTACAGTTACAGAAGGTATATTAACAGAAACTGGTGGACCCGCAGGCACCAAGTCTTCTTCCATGGGTGAAGCTTGAGGAGAATGTACTACATCACTATCTTTTGTCGCAGGCTGCTCGCCTTCCACTTCAGGCTTCTGTAGCATTTCCTAGATTGTCAGACAAGACATGAAAATTATCATATTACTTTCAAGGTGGTTATAGGAAAATAAGATGCGATAGCAAACTGCAAATACTAGAACTAGAGCAGAGCATGTTTCAAACTTTTCACGATTAGTTCGATCTCGAACTCGATCCGGTCTTGATCAAGAAAAGCAACATCAGAGATTATGTTCAAAATTATATAGTGTACCTCGTCAGTTTGTGTTTCCAAAGTAGGATCTGTAAGCTGAGAATTGGTGGAGCGTGATATCATATCGGTTAGATATGCAGACAGATTATCAGGATGGGACCCGGTGTTGACCAACTCTTCACTGCCATCTTGGCATCTGCTAATGAGAATTTCTAACATTCCGGCAGATTGTTCACCCTGTGCAACCAACGAACTAAACATAGCAACAAGCTGCTGCACCCGTCCATTTTCTGCATTTACTTTTTGGCTTGAAGAATTCCCAACCACGTTGCCCTTTGAGTCCTCATTCAGATTAGGTGTTGGTTTGGCACGCTTTCCAGGTACACCATCATCTTTATTCAAATCACTAACATCCTGCACTTCAGACCTTTTCCTAATACCAGGAGAATTATTCACTTCTATCGAGGGTTTTACATCCTGTAATAGGACCGATCATTTGTCACTATTCCACATAAATACTTTTGACTGTACAGAAGCAAAATGGGTAACTCAAAACAAGCAACTTACCTGTGTAACTGACGAATTACCCCGAGAAACTTCACGAAGGGCTTCTTCAGCCAACCCACCAGCTTTCATATCTCTAAGTGACCCAACTAGACGATCCCGCCACTATTAAGGAAATATAACACAGTTTAAGGACAGTATAGCAGCCAAAAACACTCGAAATATAAATACATCATTTTTCTTGTTTCATTATAATGTATTCGAATCAAGTTCTTAGTGGAGTCCTGTAATAAAGAAAATAGTTACCGGAACGGCACCCGGGTGTGTGCATCTCAAGCAGGAAAGGAAAGCATTCTTTGAAGCATGATGCACTCCAGAAACATGACCCGCTTTCACAGCAGCACTTGATGGATCCAAACGAAGTAAAACAGGAAGTATGCGCCCATAAAATG
>BQNB010072281.1:0-32491 GCA_026074375.1 Tanacetum coccineum
ATTTTATTTTTTTTATTTTTTATTTTTTTTGCGAATTTATTTTTTTAGTCTCATGGTGTAAAATGACACTGTTTAAGTCAGTTCGGAAATGTTACCGCGGGTATTTTTTTATGTCAATGCGTCGGTACTTTTGTAACATTTTTTTTCCTCCTTATTTTGTGCCAACAATTTAAAAAAAAAAAAAACTAATTGGGCCGGGCCAAATTTTTAAGCTAATTTTTTTGGGTTTTTTTTGGCCCAACACTGTAGCACTGTAGCAGCGCGGTCAAATGATAGTCAAACATTTGAGAATTGTATTTTAGCACTGTAGCAGTGCTACAGTGCTTAAAATGAATAGTGCACATAGGTCAAAAACTACGTCGTTTTAAATCTAAAATGTAAATTTTTATTTTTTTTGCGAATTAATTTTTTTAGTCTCATGGTGTAAAATGACACTGTTTAAGTCAGTTCGGAAATGTTACCGCGGGTATTTTTTTCTGTCAATGCGTCGGTACTTTTGTAACATTTTTTTCCTCCTTATTTTGTGCCAACAATTTAAAAAAAAAAAAAAATTAATTGGGCCGGGCCAAATTTTTAAGCTAATTTTTGGCCCAACACTGTAGCACTGTAGCATTGCGGTCAAATGATATTCAAACATTTGAGAATAGTATTATAGGTTAATAAAAGCTGAACAACATGCATATGTGTATCTGAAAACACGAGGAATTGAAAGGCCATATTCCATTCCATTTTGTGTTTAGCTGCTACAAAACTGATACATTTACACATACAAACGACATATGCCTTATTGACAAAATGAAAATATGTAACTCCTAAATTTTACAAAACAAAAATAGATGAGGAATAGTGGGCTAAAATTAATGAGTCTTTCCGAATTATATAATAAAAGATTCTATAAGTATGATCCAAGAGCTTAAACTCGCAGATGACTTGTATCCTTTGGGAGTTTAGAAGGGCAAGTTGACAACTAATTTAGCCTTAAACAAATCAAATTAAGGGTACCTAATGTTCGTGGCAAATGGAAAACTGCCCTTATATTCTGGGGAATAACTTGTAAGTTGTACCAATTACCAACAAGTCCATTCATGCACACTACCTTTTGGTATTTCTTATACGGGGTTTTCTAACATGTGCGGGGACATCAGGCTGTGTGTCACAGCCTGATTGGCCAGCAGTTATTTGTGAGGCCTGATAATGATTAATAACAATAATTGCTGGCCAATCAGGCTGTGACACACAGCCTGTGTCCCCACCTTAACATGTGCCCATGGGGCACATGTTAGAAAAACCCTTCTTATATAATTAGATAAGATGCAAATTGGACAAATGAACTTTATAATTAACAAATAAGATGGCTCAGTTGTAAAATCGAGTCATTTTATCAGTTAATAAAAATCAAAATTTAATAGGTTGAGTCAAATTTTGGTTGAGAAAAAAAATAAAAATACACATGCGTTTGTATCGAATTTTAATATCGAATTTATTTAAGTATAAATAAATGTTACATTTTCATTGGTTAATCTATACTACATATAAAACATTTTAAACTCTCTCTCTTCATTAATGCACAATTTTTTTTAAGTAATGCAACTTATTAAGCTTATAGTACAATCCTTAAATGCAACTTATATAGTTTTTAAGTAATACAAGTTTTAATGATATGTATACAACTATTTAATGCACCAATGCACAAATATAATTAATGTTATAATTAATGATATTATTAAAATACACCATCATTCCAAAGTACAATTAATATAATACATGGTACAAACCAAACAAGCTATTAATCAATAATACCAGAAAATCTTTCTTCTAAGCATTTGTCAAACACGCAAGTCAAACCAGTGTCTTAGCTTTTTCATACAATGAACACGAAAATTGATCATTCGATTGTACCGATTACTGTTACAACAATTAATTAACATTAAACATCTTATGTTTAAGAACACTTTTTATAATTATAATCATTATATGACAATATTACTCGAAAAACATTTATGATTACATTTTCCCGTTTTGATTCTTAAAATTTGAAAACGCAATATATAAAAAAGAAGGTGTATTAAATGGAAACGAAAAATGTGAATGTCACGTGTATCTAAAACAAAGTTTTGGAGAATCAAGCATACTTCAAAACGCGATTTTTGTATGCATAACACAAAACGACACACATCAGCTTATCATTTCTCACCACGACAACCACTTTGGTACTAGCAACGCTATTATATAAAATATGTTGCTCATAGTCTCATACATAAAGTTATCCAGCATAAAAATCTAGCTATCTGTAAAGCTATTGTAACGAAAAATGATGATCGAAAAAATTATTCGTCAGAAATCATGATTGCAGGGTACTTGCCGCAGCAACGCGCGGGTACCATGCTATATATCTTATAAAACAATTGGAATCTCTCTCATCATTAATTTTTTAAGTAATTTAAGTTTTATGCATAATGTACAAGCTTTAATGCATACAACAAAAAAACAAAATATATGAAATACACTCTTTAATGCAAATAAGATACAAACAAAGAAACATAATGTACAACTTTTTAATACACAATTAACACCCTAATTAAAACATCCAATTATTTAAAAATACAAATATTCATGTATTATGTACAATTAACTAATGCATAAACACACACTTATTGACTGATCAACACATTTAATATTATTATTAATACCCCCTTAATCTATTAAACACACGAATTAATGTTATTTTTAAAACACCTTTAAAATAAAAAGTACAAGTCATTATATACACTGTACAAACTAATAAAACAAACAAAACTTCATACAATTTATATGTTGATACATAATAGTTTAAAAACAGGATCACACCAATGGGTTCAACCGGGAACATGAGTGATCACCGATTCGGCTAGCAAATAAAAGCCGTCTGAAAACGAACTGAATAGAACCGGCCAAAACCTATAAAAATGAGTGAACCTGGCCTGACCCGGGATCATTTTCTTTTTGTTTTTCTCCGGTTAATCACATGGTACCTGCCGCCGCATCGCGCGGGTACCCTGCTATACTACATATAAAATAAAAATGTAACTCTCTCCTTATTTAATACAAAAAATTAAGTAATCCAAGTTTTCATGCATAGTGTCCAAGCTTTGATGCATACAACATAAAAAACAAAATATATTACATACACTTTTTAATGCAAACAACATACAAACAAAGAAACATATTGTACAACTTTTTAATACACAATTAATATTCTTATTAAAATACCTCATTACTTAAAAATACAAATATTTATGCAATATGTACAATTAACCAATGCACAAATACAAATTTATTGACTGGTCAACTTATTTAATATTATTATTAAAATACCCTTAATCCATTGAAGACACAAATTAATATTATTTTAAAACACCTTAAAATAAAAAAGTTTATGTCATTATACACACTGTACAAACTAACAAAACACCGGATTGGACCAACGGGTTCAACTGGAACATGAGTGGTCACCGGTTCGGCTAGCAAATAAAATCCGTCTGAAAACAAACCAGAGAGAACCGACCGAAACCTATAAAAATAAGTGAACCGAGTCTGATCGGGATCATTTTCTTTTTATTTTTTCCGGTTAATCACAGGGTACCCGCCGCCGCATCGCACGGGTACCCTGCTAGTATAATTAATAATCAAACCTTTTGCTTTTAAATACAATCTAATTTTAAATCTAATTTTATGAACTTAAGCGTAATATTCTTAACGATATCCTTAATTTCTAAAAATATTAATATATTTAATAAAAACCTTATATATTTTAGACTTTCTTTTATAAACAACTACTACTATTCTCATTATAATAATAATAATTATTTTTAAATTAAACGTAATACTTAAAACACGATCACCATACGTTTACT
Source organism: Tanacetum coccineum (assembly GCA_026074375.1). NCBI lineage: Eukaryota > Viridiplantae > Streptophyta > Magnoliopsida > Asterales > Asteraceae > Tanacetum > Tanacetum coccineum. The sequence goes on from BQNB010072281.1 coordinate 3,894, forward strand.
TGTTATCTTTTTTATATAATAAAAGAATTAAATCATTTCGGAGTTTTCTATCAAAATTGAATCTTATGAACTAAAAAATTGAACCAATCAGAACGCTTGATTTTGCCACGTAGGTAAAATCGTGCGATCTGATTGGTCAATAAAAAGTCAAAATTGAATAAATTTGGTCAAAATTAAAAAAATTTGGTGGAGAAATCCAATAGAGAAAAAAATCTCATAAAAATATATGTGTCAAATTTGTGAAAACAAAAACTTGAAAAAAGAGGTGGTAATTAAGAAAACTTTAGTGGTTTATTTTTAAATAAATTATATGGAGTTAAGTGTAAATTTACAAATTTTATTATAACTTTAAAAAATAAACAAATAACCCTTTAAACTTTATACTCCTAGACTTTATATTTTAAAATACAACAAATGCAAACAATTTTTACTTCCAACAAAGATTTAAAGTTTATATTCATGAATTTAATATAACAAATATAAAAATTTATATTCAATGAATTTGAATTATATTCAATTATCAAATTAAACTACTTAAAAAAATTATTAAACAAAAATGATCATATTTTTAAATATAAGCAAATATAATTGAGATATTATTATAAGGTATAGTTATTTTCTGAACTTTATCCGCGTTTGATAACCCGTGCGTACACGGGTTAAAAACTAGATTACGAATAGCTATAAATAATTGAATTGTAATACGAAAAATCTGTAAATGCACATGATTATAAGTATTATAATGAAAACACGATTTATAGGTACACACGAAATAAATTGAGTTAATTTATAATTATTTGTTGCACTAACTTATGGTCTAAAATTCGTGCGTCTAATATCACATTTACAAAATATTAAACACTGTTAAGTTCATTATATGCCTGTATATTGAAATAAAGTTTTAAAATAAATTTGATTCATGCGTAAATCCCGTGAATAAACGAATTCTACTATAACTAATATAATTAATTATCAGGGACATGAGCATCACTAAAGATTAGGTATAATTGTCAATATTGATACATTATTAATTCAGTTGCATTTTAGCTTTGTATTATCATATACTATATTTCTCTTAATCACTTAACATTTAAACAAATAATCATTCGATGCGTATCATTTATTTATACATCACTTACATATTCAAAGACGCACAAATGCTCCTCACACTAGTGACTCAACTGTACAAATTAAGCTCTACTGATCTTATTAATCAGATTCTAAACATGCTTATCGCCACTTTTGCTTATTTATTATTTCTAGTATTTTTTATTGTGTAGGATAAAAGTTGAGGGACTATTTTTGGACAAAAGAAACTTGATAAAAGCCTGAGATGAAGCTTTGTGATTCAAGTATCAAGTTGGTGTTTTCTCAAGCACTAAAAGTGCATACGTTTTGGCTATAAAAGCCCCTAACCGGATTAAGGTTTGGGTTTCCAAACTCTCATATCACTCTTTCTTTTTCGATTATACTTTCACTCTCTCAATCGCTTAACTTAGATCAACTTGATCTAGTCTTGTTTATTGTAATCATTTGATTATTATCTCATTGATAATAATCCTATTATGTAATAAAAATTGTGTATTGACCAGTTGGTAATTTGTGCCGACTAATTAGATTTTATATTGGATCTTAATCTTGATTATGGTTTTAGATATAGTTTTGATACCATTGCACATGGTATCAGAGCTCTAGGCTATTAATTTATCGATCGATCTTGGTATAGGGTTTTTGACATTCTTGTCAGAAATTTGGGGTTTTGTTTTTTGGATACTCTGGTGGTTATTAATAGTGGTTTTGATGATTCTGTGAAGGTGAATTGGATTCTTGGTGATTAATTTTGACTGGATCTATAATTAGGGTTTGGATCTTGAAATCCTAATTTTGGGGGTTTTCTATTATTGGGTTCTTTCTGGTCTCAATTAACCTTTGACTGAGTGAATCAAAGGTTATTGAGTGTCTTTTTGCTGTTGTTTATTCGTGTGCTCTGTAACACCTCTCACGCCTTTATTTTTATTGCTTTCATTATTTCTTGTTGTTTAGACTGTTGGAGGATAGGTTTAAGGGATTATTTGAGAAGTTGTTGTCGTGTTTGTTTATTGGTTGTTAATTGTATTTGAAGGACTTTGGAAATTTCTTGACCTTGCTTTACAAATTATTTTGGTTATCAAAATTATATCCGAGTAAATTATAATCATAAAGGTGCTTGACCTACTTCCATAGAGAAGCAAGGAATCTTGTACTTGATTATACTTTGCTATAAGCTTTGTACCACTTTGTGAACCGGGTCTTCTAAATTTCCATCTGGTGTTTTTCTTGTTTATGTGTCTATTGTTTAGTTCTGTTTCTTTATAATGGTTGCTGATAGTGATGGTAATAAAAGTGGTGATAGTTCTAAAAAATGAAAATATCGATTCTTCTTTTTATCTTAATTTGTCTTTTGGTGATTCTTTGTATTTACACCATAATGATACTGGTGGTTAACCTATTATGACTATTAAACTTAATGGTACTAAAAATTACAAGACGTGGAGTATTTGTATGACAGTGCTTTAAGGAATCATAATAAACTTGGTTTTGTTGATGGTACATGTAAGAGAGATAATGCTAATCATGCTCTTTCTAATCAATGATATATGTGTAATTTTGTGATTGTAACTTGGATTTTGAATTCCTTGAGTCCTGACTTGTTTGCCAATGCTATATATTCTAAAATTGCTTTTGAATGCGGACTGATCTTAAAGAAACATATGATAAGGTTGATGGGTCTACTGTGTGACAATCAGAAATTTCACAGGTTAATATTTTATTATTAACTTGCATTATTTTTACTCTTATAAATTACGCAGTCAATTTGACCTAAGGGAAGTTGTCCCGCGTATACTAAAAAACATTTTCGGATGCACTCCGACTTTGGATTAATTATAGTCTACTCATAATATACGTGTTACGGTCATCTTAAAGTGTTACATAGGTCATGTACACTTACGTTTATGGTTTTTACATGAAACACGTACGTTTTGCATTTTTAGCATTTCGTGCATGCATGTAACCTCATAAACTCACCACCTTTGCATGTAAACTCATAATATTATCCTATGTACTCATTAAGTTCGAAATGTTGAAATGCATCCCCCTCCTAGCCATATTATTTTCTGTTCATATATCAAAAAGAAGGGAAAACCAAAGTTTGAATAAAACACATGCACATGTTGTGTAAGTAATGAAAATGACACCCTCATGTGTCATTTTCACTTGATATATGCATTTGACTAGCACATAGGTCTTAGTTAACCATGACTAGCCAACTTATCTATGGTTCAAGTATTCTTGCATTTTAGCTCACAAAATTTATGTACCCCTCTTCCCTTGGCTTCTATATCACACAAAAACCCAACTAGTGTGTGTCTTGACTAGTCAACTTTACATACCATAAACCTAGAAAACCTTTTATATAAACAACTTATTCACCAACTTAGGGTACACTTCTCATTTTGCACCTCACCAAAACTTTCTCTCATCTCTTCCTTCTTCTATATCTCACGGCACCACCACCACTTTTAGGGTTTCCATTTCCCAAATTTTACAAGCTCATACTAGCATTCAAGGTTAAAAATGGTTTCATTCTAAGGTTGTTCAAGGTGAATCCAAGTGTTGGATGAAAGATTAAGCTAGGGTTTGGTTTATATTGGGTCATATTTCAAGATCTAGGGTTCATTACTTAGATCTAGGGTTCTAATCTTGCTCCTTCCATTTGTAAGCCTTTCTTTTTACATCTTCTTTGATCTTTTTTACTTCTTGGGTTTCTATGCATCTTTTCTTTAAAACAATATCACTCATATGCTTGTGACATGTTTTTATAAAATAAACTAGTAGGTTTTAAAGATGGAAACACTTTTATTATGTTCTTGCACTTATCATTGTTATTATTGAAGTTTTAGGTTAAGGTTTGTGATTAAATATGATTATTAGTAGTTCTTGATGATTTTCAGCAAAATAGTGGAAGGGATAAGTTAGTTTTGGAGTTGTGGTGTTGATGGTAAATTTGGCGAAGAGATTAGGCTAGATAAAAGGTGTTGTTGATGTTGTGGATGAATTTTGTGTAGTGGTTTTGGTAAAACCCTATTCTGTTCGAATTTTCTAAGTGGCATAACGTATAGTTAAATTTATTGTGAGTAGCCAAGACCTTAAAAATATGTTAGTATACTTTAATATGAACGCGTGAATATAAATTTTGCTAAAAACGAACTTAAAACGAGTGAGATACGGCCAAATAAAGTTCGGCTAAAAACTACGGAGTAGTTATTTTCTTAGCTCAAAACTGTTTTCGGACACATTCTGTCTAGATTTTAAATTCGTGTTTTGACCCAATTCGGGCCCGATTCAGGTACAACTTATAAGAGAAAACTTGTAGAACATGATTTTTCCTTGAAACGTAGCTTTTGGTCAAACTGTGAATCCTTATAACAAAAGAAATACGCCCTTCTAAAGTCGGAGTAAATCTAGAAATTTTACATGGATAATACCAGGTAAAAGTGAGCTGTTAAGAATATACAATGAGGTTTTCGGGGGTTTTCAAGTCCGTTTGGACTATAAAATCCTTAGCGAATATTATGGTAACACTTATATATTGTCTATATGCGATAGAAATTTTCAAAAACATTATTAAGTAAGCGTTAGAGGATTTACTAAAGTTAGTAACTTATAAAAGTTGTAATATATATAATAGCGGATTAAAATGGGGAACTTAACGTAAACGTTGTTTCGATTTATAAAAAAAACACAAACATGTGCGGGTGATATTAACTTTCTAAAAACTTCATATGCATCATTTTACTATTATTGGCTTGCATCTAAGGCGCATCATTATTTAGGTCGCATTTAGGACTTTCATGCACGTTCTACCTTCGTCGATTTATCTCATTTAATCACTTTACTTAAGGTGAGTTTATAGCCCTACGTTTTACTCATTTTTACGAACTACTTTACAAATCTCGAGGTGAGATACATTGCTCGTATTTACTTTGGATGCAAGTACTTTTCTTACATGTTTACGGATTTGCCTAAGTACCGATAACTCACTATTGCCCACTATCATGAACCGGTAATTACATGTTGTAAGCGCGAGTGTTATAAATAGATCTATTAGGATTAATATACCCTGTCCGAGTTTGATGATTCTTACTTGACCGACTGGCTGGTCAAACGGACGTATATCATGTCAGATTTCTTGGTGGTCTTAAGTTGGACACCTACTAGGGCAAGCTTTACTTGGCATTTATTTGCTACATACTTTGTTTAGTTTTGGTTTCATGAGCTTAGTGCAATCGTAAATACTTTTTGTGTTATTTAGTTTTGCTACATACTTTGTTTCATGAGCTTAGTTTTGCTACATACTTTGTTTAGTTTTGGTTTCATGTGTTACAATAGTCATACGTTTATACATCTTGCGGTCCATACTTGATGCTTTACTTAAACCTATGAACTCACCAACATTATTGTTGACGTTTTAAGCATGTATTCTCAGGTGCTTAACTCTTTGGGACATTTTGAAGTGCTATTTGGAGTCTTCATACATAGGCTTCTTTTTCATGGAACATCTATCTTTATTACTCGTTGCTACTTAAAAACTTATCATTTGCTTTCGCTATCAACTTTAAATATTTTGAACTTATGTAAAACTTATTTACTTTAATTTAATGCAACGATGTAATATTTTTCAAAATGTCAATTTAGTGGTCGTTCTCTTGTACTTTGTGTTTGCGTATTTATGACGTCACGCCCCCGATTACCTATTCCGCTTTGACACATTTTTGGGGTGTGACATGCTGTGTTTAACTTGCATAAGAACATTTATTATTTAACTTAAAATGGATCGACTCTTGTTGAATATTACCATAATCTTAATTCTCTTTGGAAGTAGTTTGATGCTATGATCAGTTTACCTCCTTGTACTTGTGAAGCTGCTAAACATTTTGAAAAATATACTTAACTTATTAAGTTGATGTCATTTCATATAGGTTTAGATGAGAGCTATTTAACCATTAGGAGTAACATTTTTTCTAAAGAACCCTTACCATTAGTGAAAGCTGTTTTTGCACCCGTCTCTAGTGAGGAGTCTCATAGAAATGCTTCCTCTATTAGGGCTACTAAACCTGCTGCAATTGCTTTTGCAGCAAAAACTTTTGACAATAAGAGGAGGTTTAACAATAATAACAACTTTAACAAGGATCAAGCTCTAACTCTAATTCTAATAATAGGGGACCAAATCCTAATCTGAAATGTACTAATTGTAATAAAATTGGTCATACAATAGATAGATACTTTGAGCTTGTTGGTTATCTTGATGGATATGTTAAAAGGAACTTTAATGCTTCTACTAGACCCGTTACTAGTAATAATTTTTCTGCTGATGTTCATTCTAATAATGCTGCTACTGACAATAGACCTAGCAACTCTCTTGTCTCTCTTTCTAACGAATTGCTTGCTAGACTTATGAGTCTTCTTAATGATAATGATGTTTATTCTATGGTATGCAAATGTTTTAAAGGTCTTAAAGGAATTACTTTTAATGTAAGTGTCAAATTTAATTTGAACTTTAAAAGATATTTCAATGGAAACACAAATTTAATTCGAAATATTACTTTAGGATGGATTGTTGATTCTTGAGAAAATCAACATATAATTATGTCTGCAAATTTTTTAGTAAATATTATGGATATTTCGAATCTTGGTCTTACTGTTGGTCATACTAATGGTACACAAGCTTTAATAACTAAAATTGGTGATTTAAAAATTAATAATGATATCACTTTATATGATGTTCTTGTTGTTCCTGAGTGTACTGTTAGTCTCCTGTCTGTTCTTAAGATTGCTAGAGATAGTAATTTGTTTGTTGTATTTGATGAAACTAAATGTTATATTCAGGATTTAAAGGCAAATAATATTGTTGAGGAGTGGTAATCAGTGTAATGGTCTATACTTTTTTGATGTTTATAATGCATGTAAGATTGTGTCTAATAATTGCATTGCTTCTTGTTATGTGTCTAAATCTTTGTGGCATCAATGACTTGGTCATCCTGTTGATCAAGTCATGGATGTTTTGAAACATGCTCTTAATTTTGATAGTCAATTTGGTTATGATCATCTCTGTGATACTTGCAATAAACTAAATAAATTAGAGAACCATTTCCATTAAGTGATTATAAATCTACTAAAATTAGACAATTACTGCACTTAGATGTTTGGGGACCATATAAAATTACTAGCAGAGATGGTTTTAAATACTTATTGACTGTTGTTGATGATTTTTCTAGAGCTGTGTGGGTCTATTTACTTAAATGGAAAGATGATGTCTATGATTCCATTGTCAGTTTTGTTCAAACGTTAACAAATCAATTTGAAACTAATGTTACAATTTAATAAATAATGATGCATAATTTGTTAACATATTAGAAAATTTTTTTAATGAAAAGGGAATGTTACATCAAACATTATGTATTTATACCCCTCTACAAAATAGAATTGCATAAAGAAAACATAGTCATCTTCTTAATATGGCTAGATCCCTTATGTTTCAGGGGGAGTTACCTCTTTATCTCTCGTCTAAATGCATTTTGACTACTGTGTATCTTATTAACAGGATTCCTTCTTCTGTGTTGTTTGGCAAGTCTCCTTATTTATTTATGTATGCGCATGACCCTTCACTCTCTCACTTTAGGGTTCTTGGATGTCTGTGTTATGCTACTATTTTTAATATTCAATATAAGTTTAGTAGCAGGTCAGAAAAATGTATCTTTATTGAGTATTCTAATTCTAAAACGGGTCTAAGTTGTTGAGTCTTGAAACAAAACAAACTTTTTACTCAAGAGATGTCAAGTTTTATGAAACTGTCTTTCCATTCAAAATGTAAAACAATTTTTAAAATACTATTTTTGAGTATAGTGTAACAAAAGATTTAAATAATAAAAATTTCTTTGACAATGAAAACCCTAAAAGACCCAATGACGAAAGGAGAGTGTCTTCTTATAATGATGTCACTGAGTTGAATCCTAATTCTGAGGATGATGGTAACTCTGTTGCAACTTCCATAGAAGAAAATAATACACACCATGAGAGCAATGTTTTTTATGAAACATATTTTGTTGGTGATTTTAATGATAATACATAGTTTAACTCTGAAAGCGCAGACTTGCCAGTCAATGTTGTTAGAAGGTCTTCTAGACATATCAAATTGCCTACTAGTTTAAATGATTTTATTGTTGAAGGAAAGGTTAAGTATGGTATTGAAAGAGTTGTTAATTATACTAATCTCAATAGTGAGAACTTCTACTTTGCTTCTAGTCTTAATGAAAGTATTGAACATACTTGTGATAAAGATGTCATTCTTGATAATAATTGGATTGATGCTATGAATGTTGAGAGAAGCTATTAATAAGAATCATACTTGGATTATATTATTGATCTGTCTGCAAATAAAAAACCTATTGGTTGCAAATGGATATTTAAAATTAAATATAAAGCTAATGGTGATAGTCAAAGAGAAGATGTTGATTTTGATGAAACCTTTTATCTTGTTGTGAAAATGTCTATTGTTAGATGCCTAATTGCTTTATCTATTAAAAACAAATGGCATCTTTTTCCAACTTGATGTTAATAATGCTTTTCTCTATGGAGAAATAGAAGAGGATGTCTATATGACAATTCCTTAAGGTTTTTCTGATAACAGCAAAAACAAAGTCTATAAGCTTATCAAGTCCCTTTATGGACTGAAACAAGCTCGTAAAAATGGAATGAAAAACTTGTTAGTGTTCTTAAAGAGAATGGGTTTGTTTAGTCTGTTAATGACCATTCTTTGTTTATCAAATCAAAGAATGATAAGTTTATTTCTCTTGTTGTTTATGTTGATGATATTGTTCTTACTAGTAACTACGTGAATGAAATTAATCAATTCAAAGTATTTTTAAAATCAAAGATTTGGGGAATCTTAAGTATTTTCTTAATATAGAAGTTCTTAAAACCAGAAATTATATTTTTCTTTCTTAAAGGAAGTATCGTCTTGAACATCTTTAAGAATATGGTCTTTTAGGTTGTAAACCTATTTCTAATCATATGGAACCTAATTCTGTATTGTCTTATATACCGACTATAACTGATCCTTTACTTACCAATATTACTAGATATCAAAAGTTGCTTGGTAAACTGATATACCTTACTCACGCGTATCGGACTAAAATAAATAGTGATCATTAATATAGTCGTATAATGACACGAAAATGAGAAATGTTACAAATTGTGCTTTTGAATGTTCTGAGGTATCTTAAAAATGATTTAGGTAAAGGTATCAAATACGCAAATACAGATTATGAAAACAATCTGCAAGGGTATAGTGATGCAAATTGGGCTAAATGTTTAAAAACCAGGAAGTCTGTCTTAGATACTGTGTTTTCTTTAACAATTATTTTCTTAGATAAGTAAGAAACAAAACACTCTATCCAAATCTAACTACTCGAAAACACAGTTTTGCAACTTACGTAGTGTGAAATAACATTGTGCCGATTTAAACTGAAATCAGGTTTAATGTGATTAAGTTTATCCGATTTAATTTAAGCGAAATAACAGGCTTATGTTATTTATACTTTTGTGAACTACAAGTTGTGCGATTAACATCCTGTTATTAACATCAAGACAATTTAAGTGTTAAAATTCATGAGTTTAAGTTAAAAAGTGAGCATTTAAGTATCCAATTCAAAGCGATTTTAAGTTTAAACTTGCATTTTTAAAGTTTTTTTAATTTTGAGAGTTGGGACTTATAAAGTACTAAGTGAAGACACAGAACATTCTAAAAACCATAATCAACTTATTCGAACATCAAAATCACTTAATTACGTCAACAACAATCAAAACAAAACAACACAACACTTCATTATCATCGAAACAATCTTTATATCATTTTACACAACATTAATTCATCATGTCAACACTAGCTAAAAATGCACTTGCTGCTGGAGCTGAAAAATGACCATCTATGCTTAAGAAAGGCGGATATGATACATGATAGAGTCGTATGTTGATGTATCATACGAAAAGGAGCAAGGAAAATTTTTTTGGGTTTTTGTTAGAACTCAATTTCTCAGGTCTATTTTATTCAAACAGAGATCACTATCCCAGGCATAAGCAGAAACTAGAAGGGAAGCAGAAACATGAATGTAGACTTTGGCTGTTTTGACTCCTTAAGAAAAGATAAGAAAGGAATGTGACATTAAAGCTGCCAACATTATTCTTCATGGCTTACCCAATGACATCTACTCTTTTTTGAACCATAAGACAGAGGTATGTGACATCTGGTATAGGTGAAAGAGTTAATGGAAGGGACATAGTTGACTAAGCAAGAAAGAGAATCCAAGTTAGCAGATGAGTTTGATAGATTCACATTAGAGAAAGGAGAGACAATTTGATCGTATTATATGAGATTTGCAAAACTGATGAATGATATTAATATCATTAGACTTAACATGACTAAGCTTCTTGTCAACATAAAGTTTGTTAACCATCTTCAGCCTGAATGGAGTAGGTTTGTAACAGGGGTTAAGCAAGCTAGAAATCTGCATGACGTTAGTATTGATCAGTTGTATGCATATCTTAAGCAGAACGAGTCAGTTGCAAGCGAAGTTCGAGCTATGAGAGCTAGATTTACTGATCCACTTGCATTGATTTCAAAGACTTATAATCCACCACCACCATCTTATTCAAGTTATCCTTTTGATGTGCGATATTGTAACACCAAAGTTTTACAATCCCCTAGGCAGTGTACCTAATCATTGTAGTGTAATATAGGCAAGACACGGGGGATTGATCATTCTCTAGGGGAATAGTTTGGGTAGGTTTGAATCGAATGTCACTAAGGTCTAAAGATTGAGGGAAGACTATTTTTGTATTTTTTTTTATAATTTTTAGAAAACAAGTAAATCTTGGGTTTTGAAGGGGGTTTGATTTAACTAATTAATGACTAATCTACTTCTAATCTAATCTAATTATGTGGAAACTCGTATAGGTAAAAAAACATGCTCACTTAATTATGCACTACTCCTTAGATGCTCTTCCTAATGCTATCGCTCGTCACCCTTGCGATGTAATGTGTAAGTATGTCCTAATTCATAAGTGGGTTGTCAAATCCACTTTCTATGTGATAACAGAATAGGAAAAATCACAAGTAAGGTAGTATGAAGACTATTACAAGGCTCCTAACGAAGATCACACGCAATAAAACACTTAAGAGGAGATCAACCCTATGAAATCAAGGTAGTATGAAGACTATTGCAAAGGTACCCTTTCTACACAATCACGTTTCCCTTGATGTCTTCGCATTCAATTAAAGAATCTAGTTTTCTAGAGCCTAACATGCACACCATCAACAAGAAGCAATAATTAGAGGAATTACAAACTAAGTTTCATGCAATCATAAGCAAACACTACTAAATTTAGCCTAACATGTTAATTGAAAGCGAAGAACAGTTAATAAAACAATACATAGACATATTAAAATATTACAGGGATAAAGGAACTTCACTTCAATAAAACATGGAGTAATGATGAATACAATAGGGTTATAAAACCCTAAAAACATCTGCTACAAAGTATAAAATCGTTCCCCAAGTTTTCCACACTTAAAACACAAAAACTAGGGTTTGTATATATAGGAAAATAGTCGCGATGGCGTCACTTGTTAATTGCGACGCCGTCAACCCGCATAATCTTCTATGGGCTTCTTTAAGTCGGCTATTTAGACGCCGTCTCTTTATGATCCTGATACCGTTACAAGGATTTATGACGCCATCTCCACGAACTGTATGCCAAATCTTGAGTGTCTTCTTGTAGAGTTGCAATCTTGTCTCGTTTCTTCCTAAATTGAGTCCAAAGAGTGTGTATTTCCTCTAAATGCTTCCCAAATGATAAAATCACAAAAAGAAACGATTAAGCACAATAAGTAGGAATATTTCATCAATTCGAGGGTTAAATGACCCCGAAAAGTGCATAAAATTACACCTCATCAAATACCTCTACACTTGGGATTTGCTTGTCCTCTAGCAAATAGGATTTTCTACTTAATAAATAGCAATATCGGAGTCATTTAACCTACTCAATATATATAATTCATGGCATAACCGATTAGACCTTGTAATTAAAAGCACATAAATTATATACTAGCACCTCACATAAGTGTTTGGATTCTCTCATTCTCTCGGGTGTATAATGAATTATAACTATATAGGAAACGAGAAAATAACACTCACTACCTATCATAGTATATAAATTACCATAAGCTTGATAAATGATCAAAAACCTCTGCCGTTTTGGTGTAAGCACCCAGGAATTACTATTAAAGTGGTCTTTAAAGGGTTTTGATGTTTGGGTGTAGGGTAAAGGAAACACGGTTTGGGGATATTTAGGGAATTTTGAGTGGTGGCAAGTTAATTATATACAATAATACATGTAAAAGGCATTGTTAAGCCAAGACTCGACTACAAACTAGGACAAAATATACAAACTCTACATCAATATCTTTTTTTTCTCGACACTTTCTTGAAAATAAACAATAGCAAGATGGCAGCCCATATCTAATATTTGTTTTTTGTTTTTTTTTATGTTTTTTGATTTTTTCATACACTTTTTCCCTACCATCTGCTGAAACATAAATAATACATGACTTGCGGTTTATAATTGCACCACTACACTTGATTTTTAATACTAAAAAACATAAACAAACTAATGACCCGAATTGAGAAGGATCAACATAACATGGATAATATTAGACAAACACGGGGGTAATGACTTAACTTTTCTTCCCTATTTCTCTGTATAATAAATACCACCATGAATTTCAATCGTCTCAAAACTGTATTCACTAATAATGACTCGACTTAGCAACCATGTACTCAAGCAAAATTAACTGGAGTTTATCACATGTGATAATAATAATGTACTAAAAATGAGTATATACAAGGAAGGCTAAGGCGATTTGGGTGTAACATTTTGGTAGGGTGTAAACAATGCTCTTCATTAATAATCTGAAATCCATCGGAAAATTACGAGAACCGCGAAAAAGATAGGCTCAGAGGGGTGTACTAGGGGTATCTTGCGTTAAAAATGAGTGCATAGCAAGGGTGTGGGGCTAGTTATATGATCGAGGAGACCATCATAACCATATCAAACGAGGGCTAAAAACAAGGGTTATCCTAATGCCTCTTATCACTTACTAAATCCTAATCACACGAATACGATCTCACTAGCAGTCTCGGGATGAATCGCTAAAGAAAGTTATAGAATTTATAATACTATCGATACACTCTCATAATCCTAATCGATACCAATGCTCCTAAAAAAGCGACAAAACCATAGATGATTGATCAAATACATAAACGAGACACATGCAACTGCTCAATTCATTAACTCAAGCAAGCTAAAGGTTAAAATCATTTAAAAAACATCAAATATGGATGCTTTAATTCCTAAAGATCTAGGGGCAAACCTCACATTTTTGGGGTAAAATTTTTGAGTGGTAGGGTTTTTGTGCTAGTCATACAACTCTTATCCATGAGACGCTTCTAATACTAAGTTTTCATCGGTGTATGATACATTTTAAATAGTATACGTATAATACTAAAGTATTGAAATTCCAAAACTACCATTGAGGACAAAGGTAATTAGGAAAATCTCACAAAAATATCGTACGTTATCCGGTAAGTGTTCACCGGGTCGTTTATACCCCAAGAATTATGAAATTGAAACTCCGTTTTTATTTGGACAATGATTTGAATGGTTTCAAACTTTTTGAATTTGTTTTTCTATATCTACTAATTAAAAACACATAAAACATATAAAAGTAAATAAACGACTAAACAATTAAGCAAATAAACACTAAAAAATAACGGGAATTAAAGAGAATGCGATAATTAAAACCTAAGTTATCAAAAATTAAACCTAAAATGATTTTTTTAACTTTTCCTAATCCTCATTTACTAACTTATAAGAAAAAGCTAAGGAAATTCTAAACCGAGAGTGCTTAAAGTTAAAAATGAAGAAAACGAGAGCGGGAATCAAATCCCGTTCTTTAAAAAATGAAATTCTTAAATTTTAACCCTACTAAAGCAAAATTTAAATTCTATAAGACCTAAATGACAAAAGAAAATTTTTAGAAAAAGAATTTTATTTTTTTGATTATCTTTTTATTTTTTATGATTTAAAAACAATTTTAAATTAGAAAATCAATTAAAAATACTAAACTAACTCTAAAAATTTTGGAAAATTTATGAAAAGTAGCTTAAGTTGAGAAGAATCTAATAAAAATGCTAACTGGAAAATATGTTAAACGAATAAGCACAGAATAAGCAATTAAGCTCGTTAAGCTTAAACTAGAAAATGTCTATATTAAATAAACTATGTAATACTATGATGAAAAAGTCCCAAGGGCACGTTGGTTTGGGTGTGTGTGTGTAAGGTTGAGGAGGGTAGAGGTCCAGGGTTCGAGCCTTGCTCACCCTGGATTTCCCTTCTTCCCTTTTTTTTTATTTTTGCAAAAACTTTTAAAAACAAAGTTATAAAACAGCTTAAAACTGGCAACTTTTGTTAAAACAACTTTTATTTTTACTTAAGCAATAAGCTAGAAAATAAGCTTTAAGGTTGACAGATTATGACTTAAAGGATAAAGGCTTTTTCACTAAACTAGAAAACTAAGAATAAGCTAAAACAAGAACTTCATAAGCTACCTACAATCTACCACTAACCTAATAAGCAAATTTGAGCAAGTAATAAGCAAAAGGAACAAGTCATAAGCTGAAACATTCAAATAAGCTCTTTGGCATAAAACTGTAAACCAAACAGTCCAAACTAGCAACTTTGAGCTTATTTTCTAATAAGCAAATAGAACCTTATGATAAAATGACTTGAACCAACTTAAATCTTGACCTATAAGCTACTTGAAACAGCTTTTAAAAACTTTTTTGAAATTCAAATGATCAAAGAAAAAGCTAATTGAAAACTGTTTATAGACTCAGTATGTACTGAGTTTACTTTTTGGTTTGAAAAGACAAAACACATAATTCAGACCTAAAAATAGATAAGCTAATAAGCTAATTTCAACAAAATGAGCTCAAACAAATAAAATATGACCTACAAACTACCTGTGCACAAAGTTTGAAAAGCTAATTTTAATTCTAACTTGCTGATTTTTAATATTGAAAAAGGCTTGGACTGTTTTCTTATGCTGATGCAGTTGACACACTTTAAACCAAAACTTAAAACTAGCAAATGCAGACCTAAAGACTTGATTACTACACTTTTTAAACACTTAACCAAAAGCAAATAGAGCAATAACAACAACTAGAATAGATTTGAGCTTAAAATGCTTAAGGACATGAACTTATGATAACAGATTCAAAAATCTACTCACTAATCTTGATAAAAACTTGAATTAAACCTTCAAGGACCTTAAAGCAAGTTCTAAAACTATAAACCTAACTATGAGATTATAACTCAATTTAAAAATACAAATGGCCAAGGGCAGTACTAACTTAAGTTAGTATTGCCTGAACCAAACACCCCTTTAAAATGTAAAATCCCATATTAGGCTTATAAATTTGAGATTTAAAGCACGAATCCTTTATACCAGATATTAGATAGTTAAAAAACAGACTTAATGAGCAATATTCCATAACAAATGAAGCATAAATCATAAACTATAAGCTTAATTTTACTATTTGTGGTTTTTTAACAGATTTATAAACTAATAACAAGCAATTAAGATCTAAGCTTAAAACAATTGATTATAACAAGCATTAAACAGCATCAATAAGCAACATTAAGCTAATCTAGGTAATTATAAGCAAGCATTAAGCAGTATTAAACTAAATAGAACATTATAGCTAGAAAATTTAAATGACAGTAAAGTATTAAGAAAAGGAAAAGAGAATAGTACCTCCACCTCAGCTAAACAGAGGTGAATGCTCACTTTAGAGCTTATAAAAGCAGCTTAAGCTTAATCCAAAATCCTATTCTAATCCTAATCTTCTGACCCTAAAAAACTATTAACATGCATCTATACCCTACTCCTTTGACATTAGGTTTATCTTCAAGAAAATTAACATGCAGATTTACTTCTATTCTTTTGGTTACTAAATTATAAACCCTATAGGCTTTGGTATTGAGTGAGTAACCAACCAAGAATCCTTCATCAGATTTTCCATCAAACTTTCCAAGCACACTAAGAGTATCTAAAATGGTAACATGACACCCAAAAGGTCTTATGTAGCTAATAATTAGTTTGTGGCCAAACAAAAGCTCATATGGAGTTTTGTTTTGAGGTTTAGTAACTCTTACCCTATTAAAAATGTAGCAAGCATATTAACTGCTTCTACCCAAAAAGTGATGGTAAGAGTGAATCTGCAAGCATAGTTCTACTAGCAGCCTCAATTAGGTCATGTTCATTCTTCTAGCATGAACTCCATTTTTGTTGTGAAGTTCTGGCATTACTAATACTCTGTTTTATTACTTTTGTTTCGCAAAATTCAAGCATATCTCAATTACCATAAATTCAATGCCATTATCGGATCTAATGATTTTAACCCGATGATCTAAGCTAGGTATTTACAATCTGCCTAAAAAAGGTCTGAAGAATGCCACTATTACATCCTTAGCCAGCCAAAAGAATACCCAACTAAATCTAGGTATAATCATCAGTAATTACGAAAGGCAATAACTTGCATGATTAATGTTTTTTACAGAAGTAGGACCAAAAAGGTCCATATGCAAGGTGTGTAATGGCTCAGTGATTAATCTTTCTAACTTGGCCTTGCAGGAGGCCCTGTGTTGTTTGCCTTTATGACAGGCAACACAAGTGTGGTCATTTTTGAAAACCTTGGAAGGTAGACCTCTGACAAGGTTTCCCTTCACAAGTTTGGTTAAGTTTTTAAAAATTGATATACCTAACCTGCTATGCCACAATTTAGATACCTACATATGTGGCTTAAGCAATCAAACAGGCAAACAACCTTTTGCAGGAGAAGGTGTCCTTCAAATCAAGAACTGGTACATATTGTGGTGTCAGGGACCTTTAAAAGTATCATGATTTCATCAGGGCATCTTAAAGTCAAAAGACACAACAAGACAAATTCATTTCAGTAAACAGAACCTTTGTGCTTAACACATATTTGTGATATTGAGAAAAGGTTAAAATGCCCTAATTCTTTTACAAAAGACACACTATCAAAATCTAAATAACCACTTCTTACTTTCCTTTACCAGATATTAGACCTTTGCTAACCAACCCAAAGGTAACAGATCCCCCCCCATTGAATTCTATCAAAATCCTCCAGTATTGATCCTAGTTACCTGTCATGAGCCCTGAGCATTCCACTATAAATATACCTCTAACTACACAAGTAACTTCATGGATGATCCTGCACATGAAAAGATGAAATTAGTTTCCTTAAGGTGACCATGACGTTACAGGCTTGGGTCTTCCTTATGGACCTTTAAGCATTCACAAGTTTGTTTGGGGTTGCCCCCCGAATAAAAGTTGGTCCACTGTCACAATTGGAGTTTGGTCTATAGTTCCTCCAATTATAACTTGTTGAGGTCTTAACAGCAGATCCCTAATTTTCCTTTACAGCATTAGAATGAGACATTTGTGCTGTAGTTTTTGTAAAGGGTCTTCTTACAGATAAAGTATTTTGAAAAATCCCTTCTTGATTAATTTGATTCTCTGTGGTCTTTTGGGACTAAAACTGGTTTGAGATCTTGGTAGGTACTTAGCTGTCTAGATCTAACAGTATTAACATTAGAACTAACAGCATTAACTCTAGGCCTAACAGAATTAATATTTGTCCTACCAGTATTAATATTAGGCCTAACAAATTAATAATTAGAGCCTACGCAGCATTAATTTTATTACTGATCTATGAAACAAATTTATAGAGTATTGACCCTGTTTGCATTTGTCCATACTGGTTTTGCCATCCCATTACCAGTATTAACAACCCTCTTAACCTCAGCTTCTCTTGCCTTTTTCTTTTCATAATAGTCATAATCTTTAATCAAATGACTTAGACTACCACAAACAAAACATTTCTTCTTAGTGAAAGAGTATCCTTCCCCTAGTTCTCTTTCCATCATAGCATTCCAATTCTTCCGGTTAACTTTAGGTGTTGTTGTTCTTTGATTGGTTGCCTAGGAGTTTTTATGTTTGAGACACAACTAGGTTCAACTTCTTTTGATTTTGGAGCAGACACACTGTTTTGTTTGTTGTTATAGTGAGACACAAAACTTACTTCTGAAGGTATCGTGAGATCTCTTATTCAAGATCCAACAGAATGTTTTCAGAAGGAAGATCCAATATGATTACTCTTGTCACTGCATTAGATTAGGACAGGTAGAAAAGTTCACTGTGAATCTATCATACTATGACACCTGGGTTCTGGCTCTTAGGGTTCCCTTTTTTTACCATACAACAAAAAAGACTCATCACTTCATCTTAGTTTGTGAAGGAAGTAACGTCTCCCACTTAAGGATGATGGTACACCTTAAAATTCAATAGCTTATAAATCTACTGTAACAGGGTTTTCCAGTGTGAATCCTCTTTTGAACACTTTAAACACAGAAAAGTTCATCTCTTCCTCAAAACTATAGAACCCTCACTGTTAATTTATTTCAAATCCTCAGCCAACTTTACCCTTGTTTGAACCAATAGCCAAATCTAATTAATCACCAAAAGAGTTTTTCCCCCTTTGGAAAAAAAAGAATCTTTCCATAATCTATATGTTTTTCTGCAATGTTCCTTTTCTTTTAAAGCTTCATTCCTATTCTCCTATATCTTTTACTTATCATCTTTTTCATATATTGACAATAGACCTGGAATGTAAGCTTTTCAATTAGAGAAAAGTGCTATTTTTGAAAGTAACAAGTTTGAGCTTCTATTTTCTTACAGTTTTGACTAAGTCAAGATTTGTGGCTCTTGATCACCTAACATGATTCATGTTGTTCATCACACAGTAATTTAAGAGTAAAGTAAGAAATCATGCAAGTTTAGAACACAAATTTACACTCATTGCTTGAGCTGATAGCCATAAGTGCATGGATTGTCTCTTCAACTGCAGTATGTTACTCCCCAATTGAACAATGCCCATCATCTTGTCAGCAAGACCATCTGATTCTTCACTTGCTTCCCAGCTTCTTTGATGTTGATATAAATGAGTCTCTCTTCTTCTTCCATCATGTGTCCCCCCTTGCTGTACAATTCCCTAGCAAAGTGAACAAGTGTTGTGACAATTGAAGCATTCAAAGCTTCATTTGTCAAAGCCTACATGTTGTTTTTTCCATCCACGCAACTCTCCTTCCTAATTTCTTATAAGAAATTCTTCATTTGAATACAATTATTGCAATCTGCCAATTTAAGTCCATCTCTTTAATGTCAACATCAATCAATTTGTTCCAGATCTTCATGAAGTAAGTCCCAGTCCTACTGATTGTTTGGGTCAAAGAGGGGAATAGATAACTTATCGGCAAACTAGCAAGAACTTCTTTTTTTAGGAATATGGGTTGAAGAAGTAGAAGGAGTCAAGACTGTAGTCACCGTAGTAAGAACTAGAAATAACGTTTATTATGCTTGCATTGCTTTGTGAAACAAAAGCAACATTTTGAGCACTTGAAGATGTTTTTGAGGCACCTTGGATTTCTTGCTCAAAAACTCTAAGGTTATTGTACAAATCATCAATAGATAAAGTGTCAATCTCTGGTTTAGTTCTCATAGTCATTGCCAGATTTAGACCATGCTGCGGGCAAAATATCTGAGAAACTTATGATTTCATCCTCAGCAGATACTTCATGCACCATGAGCTTATCCAACTGAGAAAGTAATACTGTTGGAATCTGTCATATCCCTTTTTCTCTAACCCTTCTGTACATGGGATATTTTAAAAATGCTTCAAACTGTTGTTTTTGAAACAGCTTTCTGCATTTTCTTTGAATTTGTAATGACCACCAAACCTAGTTCTATGGCTTCCCAGATCTCTTTTGCATCATTCCATTCCAGAAACCTTCTCATATGCTCCTTGGGAATGGCCATCAGATATTCTTAGCCTTCCTTTCCTTTTCAACAGCTTGAATTTCTGCAGCAGTTACTGGTGAAAGTATTCGAACAATACCATCCTTTCCAGTTGAAATTCTTTTCTTGGAGTTTCCATTCTGAATTACCTTCCAAACCTCATTGTCGATGTACTCCAGTAAGCTCCATACCATAGCCCATATATCATACTCCTCCTTTTTCAGAATTGGGAGTTTGATATTTGAGATAGCAGTTGTTTGAGGAATGACTTGTTGTTGTTGTTTAGGTGCATCACCAGTATCTGATGCATCTTCATGGTTTGATTCTTCATCATCTACAGAGATAGATTGTGAGAACGTCAATCATTAGCAGTTGAGACATTTTGTAAAGAATTGTAGGAGAGTGTAGTTTGTGGTTCTAGTGATTCTTCTTTCTTAGAGTCCCTTTACACAGGCTCTAATACCACTTGTAGGTCCTAGGTTTAGGATCTATACAGCCTTTGTAAGACGATAGCTAACTTGAATAAATCCAAAATCAGCTATGTGAAGAATTGACTATGAGTATCAAGTGGTAATGCGGAATCTTAACACAAGAATTAGAAGGAAAACAATCATACTAATTTGCTATTAGCCTCTAATGCTTCTATTGATATTTCCAATCCACTACATAACATTGTGCCATAGAGGATACCTTTATACACCAAGGAAACCCTAAATGGCTTTACAAACTGTGAAAAGATACTACATATCTTTCCTAAGATATCTCCTCCCTAGAATAACTATTAGCTTTCTGTTTCAAAAACAACTTAACGTAAACAGACTTAACTAAATACGACCAGTACTAAATCTAGTACTGCTACTCTACACAGTACAACATTAATAATGCCAGACTTAACTTAGGATACCTAGCCAGTATTGAACTTAGTACTAGCCATAACTAACTAATTACACCAAGACTATAGCTGTTATACACCAGTATTATGTCTTGTACAATCTATTTCCCACACTTCCATTTGACTTTCAAATGCCATCGGCTCAAGAGAAGAAAAATGAAAAGCGTAATGCACAGGATCAAAACTGTGTCCCTCACTCCCGAAGAAAAACATTGTGAGAAAGAGATAATGCATCCTTAGAGGATAATCTCACATTTGATGGAGAGTAAAATCTTCTCCATAACTCGGGGTTCAAAAACTTGTCCTCGAGCATCATATCATCATTATCAGGGGGGGGGGTTCATCTAATAAGCCTTGTGGTTCATGATTGAAAAACACTTCGAGGAAGAGATTATGGGTGGTGTTATGCAAAATCTCAAGAACGTCTCCCTCCGAGTCATTAAAAGCGTCCAGAAAAGCATCGATCTTATTAATCTCGCCTCCTGGGTCAAAACACTCATCCACATCGAAAAGAGGTGTGTTAAGTAAAACTGGCTCATAAAAATTAGAAACATTAGATTCCTTGCTCTCGACATCCTCTAATATCTCTTTAAAAAGAGGATTAATGTCACTAGAGTTGTAATTGTCATCAAATTCAAAAAGAGGGTTTGAGTAAACTTGAAAATTTTCTTCTTGAACATCCTCCTTAAGAAATGATTCGTCATCTCCCGGTGGAGGTAAACAAGCTAGACAGGTTCGTGTGGTAGAAGCCTCTGGGATTAGGATCAATCCTAATCGTAGGTGAAAAATTTGTTGACGAATCACGTTTAAGCAACAATTCAATTTCTCTAAGATCGGCTTTAAAACCAACATCCTCATTTCCGGTGAAAAAAAAATGGGTCAAGAAGAGCAAGTTCATCGCGAACTCCTCAAGAAAAAATCGCTAGTCTTAAAGATAGTGAGACTAGACTAGAATCAGAAAGCTGGAGGTCGGTACTAGCCACTCGAGAAATTATTTGATTTCTTCAATCTTAAAACTTCTCCAAAACTATCCTCGCATGAGACATCAATACATGTAATCATTTTAATTCACTCATTTGGCATTGGCCTTTTAAGGGATGCTTATCGACATGGAAAATTAATTGTTCATCCCCGTTCCTTAAGATAAGCTCTCCTTCGTACACATCAATTAAGGCACGACCGGTCCTCAAAAAGGATCTCCCAAGAATGAGAGGAACCCGAGGATCGGCTTCAAAATCAACAACAACAAAGTCGGTAGGAAAGTGAAATTTCCCAACTTTGACAAAGACGTCTTCGGCGAGTCCTTTAGGACGAGTAATGGATCGATCCGCTAATTCTAAAGTCATCCGCGTGGGGGTAAGTTCGGGTAGGGAAAGCTTTTTCCAAATGGAAAGAGACATAAGATTTATGCTCCGCGCCGAGATCTGCTAAGGCGTAACATACATCCATTCTCGGGAAATCACATGGTATAAGAAACTTGCCGGGATCTCCAAGCTTTTCGGGAAGCTTTTTAAGGAGCATCGCTAGCAATTCTCATTCAACGGTATCTTAGCTAATTCAAGCAATTTTTCCTTATTCATGAGCAAACTCTTAATCGTAGGGGCAAATCTTGGCATCAAAAGTAAAGCGTCCGCGAAGCTAATGTCGAAGCGCAAATCTTGAAAGATTTGAAAGATCTTCTCCATTTGATTCGAAGCTTTTTCACAGAACTTTTGATCATTACGTCTTGAAGGATATGGAATATTCGGCTTAGGTAAAGTTCTTCGAACATCGGGTTCCGAATCCGGAATGGGTAACCGAGGTGGAATGTGAGCGGTCTTCCTTGGAAATTAGTTTCCTCTTTTCCAGTTGTCTCCTCGGCTTCTCATTTCCACGACCTTTTTGGGAGAAGGATTAGTAGAACAGAGGTCCCTCAGAAGCGAACACACTTCGAGTAGTGATTTGCTTTCATCTCACCCTTTCGGTTTGGAATAGTATTACTCGGAAGAGTACCCGAAGTTGAGGCTTGGTTTTGGAAAAATCCACTTAACATATTTTGCAAATTATTTTGAAAAGCATTTTGTTGATTCATCAAAACGGTTTGTTGAGTCTTCATCGTGTTTTGAATTTCATTCTTAAATTCTCCTTTCAACGAGTTGATTTGACTTTGCATGTTTCTCATCATTTGGTCATTAGTTTTCATATAACTCGAAAACTCATTTGGAACTCCTTGTTGAACTTGATTATTAGGAACTTGAAAAGGTTGGTTTTGAAATCCTTGATTTTGAAAATTTGGAGCATGATTATTTTGAACTTGAAAACCTTGATTTCCATGAAAATTATTTCCCCGATTAAAATTATTTCCTTGACCTTGATTTTGATTATACCTATTTTGACCATTGTTTTGCACCGGAGCAAAACCGGGTGGTGCCATGTGGTTGCTAACACGGTTTGGAGGGTTTACTTGATTGTAAGTACCCGTCGCCGCACAAACACTCGATTGATTGTTATCGGTATTAGGACAATTATACCAAGCATGAGCACTACCACAAGTAACACAAGATTCCTCAACCGCTTTAACCGTAGCGGGAGTGACAACTTTCTTAAACAATCTACAACAAAGTCGAAATATTGATCCACAAGCTTATCGATTTTCTCTCCCTCCGTTTTAACTAAACTTTCCTAGAAGTCGTATTCATCCTAGAAACATCTCGATTTTGGTAACGTGAAATAAGGAACTTTGACTTATTCTCAATTATGTTAAAAGCCCCTCTAGTAGTCTTACTCAAAAATATTCCACCCGACGCGGCATTTAAGGAGTCTTGATCGTTATCATTTAAACCGTTATTGAAAGTATCTATTTGTAGTTAACTCCTAAATCTGTGTGGGACAAGCTCTAACCAATTCCTTAAATCGTTCCATCTTCACTAAAGGTCCCCTCGAATTTTTGGTAAAAACGAGAGATTTCAAGAATCTTTAAGTGAGTGTCTTCGAGGGAGAAAAATTGTTCCGAATTTTGTTACGAGATTCTCCAAGTCAAAAAATAAAAAGATCGAATTAGGAGGTTCTTTTTCGTACCAAACTCTAGCGGCCCCCTCGAGTGAATATGGAAACATCATGAGTTTAATCACATCATTCGGCACATCCCTAAACTTCAAAGTCGAGGTAATCCTTTTGAAATTATTAATATGAGTATGAGGGTTTTCCCTCTCAAAACCATGAAACGGGCTAGCTTGAACTAATTGTAGCAAATTCGTCTTAATCTCAAAATGATCCGCATTAATTTTCGGTATAACGATAGCTTCTCCATACCCTTCCGTGGGTGCTCGGAGTAGCTCTTCCATTGTTCGTTCCGCCATTGGTGCAACTTCAACGATAGTACGAAGCTCGGGTTCGACTACGTTTGGAGCACGTCTTCTATTTCGACGTCTCGGAATGGTTACGGTTGAATTATTTGGATAATGGGAATTTCTAGTGCGCATGCACTAAAACAAACAAGGAAAAAATATATATATATACAAAAATATTTTTGTTTCACCGAATAATCAACAAACTTAGGGTAACTCCCTTAAGTGAAACTTGCAACGAGGGGGGGACGTATGAAGCGAATCGCCTAAAAAAACGTTGTCCCTTCGGGTCGTAGTTCCGTGGAACAACCCTCCTAATAGCTTATTTCACAAAAGAGGTGCGCCTTTTTCGTAAGTGACACAAAACGGTTACTTTTTTTGAATCTTAAGTTCGGGAACTTATTAATGGATATTCACAAATTCTCTAGTAAGAGAATTAAATTGCTTGTGTATTTTAGTATTTAAGAGAACAAAATAAAAATCAAAAAATCCGGAAGAGCAAATATTTTTGTATTTTTTTATTTATTAATATAGTAAAAAGAAAAAGAAAAATATTTTTTACTTTTTTTATTTTTTATATTTTTTTTTATTATTTTTGATTTTTTCAAAAGACGTAACTTTCGAAGACGAAAGGTTCTCCAAATCACGATCGACAAATTCAAACGAGAGAATCTTTAACACAATTCCCCGGCAACGGCGCCAAAAATTTGATAGATTCAAATTATATATACGTATAATATCAAAGTATTGAATTTCCAAAACTATCCTTGAGGACAAAGGTAATTAGAAAATTCACACGAAATTATCGTACGTTAAACCGGTAAGTGTTCACCGGGTCGTTTATACCCAAAGAATTATGAATTGAAACCCCGTTTTTGTTTGGACAATGATTTGAATGGTTCTAAGATCTTTGTTTTCGAAAACTAAATCCTACTAGTGGGCAAATAAAAGCTCATTTAAATCAATTCCAAGAAAAATGCATAAGAAAATGTTAACGGGAAACGTAAAAATGTACACTTAAATCTAAATTGAGCAAAAATGAACCAAAAAGGGCCAAACTAATTTTTCTAGATGCTAAAAGACTAAAAATTATTTTTAGAAAAAGAATTTTAATTTTTTGATTATTTTTCTATTTTTTATGATTTTTTAAAGTATTTAAACAAAATAAATGTACGAAAATTACTTAAGCTAAAATAAAAATTCTAGAAAATTACTAAAAGTTGCTAAGCATGTAAGGATTGCAGGAAAAATAAAAGCTAGAAAAATGCTTAAACAGATAAACCTAGAAAAAGCTAATAAGCACTCGAAGTGCTTATGTAAAAGATGGGACAAAGAAGTGTTAAAGGAATTTTAAGTGCACCCTTGGACGTAAAAGTCACAAGGGCACGGTGGTGTGGTGAGTGTGTATAAAAGAGGGTTGAACAAGGTTGAGGTCTTGGGTTCGAGCCTTGCTCACCCAAGATTTCCCTTGTTCCCTTTTTTTATTTTTGAAAAACTTTTTGAAACAAACTTATAAAACAGCTTATAATGAGCAACTTTTGTAAAAGAAACTTTTCTAAATACCTCAAATAAGCTGGAAAAGAGCTAATTTAAAAGACAGGTGTGACTTAACACTTTTTGGCTTTTTCCACAAAACTCAAAGGAACTTATAAGCTAAAATAAGCTCAAGCCATATCTAAAAAAGCTACAACTATCCTACAACTAATCTAATAAGCAAGTGAAAGTAAGAATTAAGCAAAATCAACTAGCTATAAGCTGAGAAACTCAAATAAGCATTTTGGTATAAAACTGTTAACCAAACAGTCCAATACGGCACTTTTGAACTTAAATTTAAGCAAACTAAAGGAACATTATGGCTAGATGACTTATACCTCTAGAAAACTTGTCCTATAAGCTATCTAAATCTTCAATCAAAAAGGAATTTCAAAATCAAATAAGCAAAGAAAAAGCTAAATGAAAAAGCTACTTTAACTGTTTACCTATGTTTTTGATTTTATATGAAAAGACAAAGTGCTAAATGCAGGCTTAAAAACAGATTGGTAAATAAGCTACTTTCTACAAAATAAACCCTAACTAATCTAGATTGACCTATAAACTAGCTGTATACTAAGTTTCAAAAGCTAAATCTAATTTTAACTAGCTTAATTTTTAACTTGAAAATGACTAAAAGCTATGTTTCCTTGCTGATGCAATTGACAAATTTTTAAGGCTAAACCTAAAAACCACAAATGCAGACCTAAGGATTTGGACTCAACATCTTTTAAAGACCAATTCAAGAGTATTTAGAGCAACAACAACAGCTAGAAAAGTTTGAGCACAAAATGCCTATGGATCTGAGCTTATTACCTCAGATCAACACACAAACATGCCAAAACCTGATATAAGCCTCTAAAACTAAAAATCCTAACCTTATAAACTAAAATGTGATATTCAAATTCACTTAAAGGAACCAAATGGTCTTTGATAATACTAACTTCAGTTATTACAACCATAAGCCAAACACCCCTTTTAAATGATTAAACTCATTTTTAGCTTATAAAATTGAGATTTAAGTCTTAATCCTCAAATACCAGATATTATAAAGTTATTAACAGTCCTAATGAACATATTTCAATAATCAAATAAGCTAAAACTATAAGCCAACAGATTATGCTACTATTTTTGATTTTTTTAACTTTTTAATAGCAAATACATGAAAACTAAGATCTACACTAATAATTTGAATACAATAAGCATCAAACAACTAACATAAGCAATAATAAGTAAATCTAAACAACAATAAGCAGATATTGTGGTAGAAAGTAGCTTATTCTTAAAGCTTATTTAAGTTTTTTGGAGATTAGCTTATTAATCTTATCTTGTTTGTGGTCTCCACACGGTTTGAAAAAGACAAAGGAGACATAGATCCTATTTTCTAGCTGAATCGAAAAGGACAGTTTTGTGTTTAAGCTACAAGACAAATCGTAAGTACAACATTATTCGAGCGAAACATGTATATAGATTATTGAGCAAAATATGTATAACTGGATAAGCAAAATATGTTGTCACAAGTTAAGCGAAACATGTAAACAGGGATTATTCGAGCGAAACTGATAAGTGTAGAATACACATATCTATTTATGCTTAAAAAGGCCCAATTCAACCCAAAACGGATCAAAAATGGCAAAAATGTGCTTGTATCTGAGTTTAATGTGTGCAGGTATGGATATGTCAAATATTACAAGAAAACAGTAAAAAACGGGCAAAAACGGACACGAGAACGGATGAGTGATCAAGAAGCTAAAGAAATCAAAGCCGAAGCCAGAGAGATCATGCCTCAGCCTTCTACAGTCAACTGCAGCTAAACCACAGTCAACCAAAGCCCAGCTCCATTGTTTTAATAACTCAAGGGCTGATTTTGCAATTCATGATAGTTTGTTTATAACTAAGAAAATTGTGCTTGCCAAACACAAGGGCCAGATATGTAATTGCCCCAAAGATTATAAAAGGCGCGGGTCTAATACCGGGTCAAATAAACCCGTGGACCATCTCTCAACCAATCAAAGCTCTAGCCCTAACCCAATTCAACCCGAACCCTAACCCGACCAACCCGGTTAGTTATAAAACCTTATAACGTTTACTGTTCCCCATTTTTACCCAAAACAGATTTAACTCACACACACACATATGAATACTCAAGAACACATGAACCCTAGTTTATAAACCTTTCACCCCACCTAAATTAACCTTAGGGTTAATCCACCTCTCACAACCCTTAACCCATCTGTCACTATCAATTAATCCCCCAACCCAATCCACCCTGGCAAAATGAGATGAAATGATTGGGTGATGTGACGTGTGTGAGTGTTTACACTCACATAACTAACACACTCTATGTCCACGTCAATGATCCGGGTGCACACATGCTTTGATCTAACGATTGAAATGACATATCAAGGAGAGAGAAGAGATGGAGGGCCAAGATTAAAGAGAATAGAAGGACCTAGAAGATGATGAGCTCGAGCTTGGGGTATAAATACCCCCGTCATTCCAGCATATGAGTGGAATTTTTGGGGGTTAATTTTTCAGTTTTATTTTTTAGTAGTTTAATTATTTTCGATTCAATTTTAGTAGTTTTTTTATGTAATTTCAATTTCATGTTATTTCATTTCGAATTGTAAGAACCTTTATTTCAGATTTAATAAAAGTGTTATTTCATATTAATTTGTTTCCTCATTTAAATTCTGTCAAAGTATTTGTGTTTGTGTTTATCGTGATGAAGGCTTGATACCATCCTGGAATTGGA
>BQNB010072282.1:5009-25009 GCA_026074375.1 Tanacetum coccineum
AGAAGAGATAAAGGTTGATTGAAGAAAAAGAATACTTATGAAGATAAGTATCAATTATTTGTAAAGAAGATATGTATAAACTTATTTGTTTAAGAGAATATGTTTACTTATAGAAAAGATCATAATCACTTGATGCGTTTTGTAAGCCCATTGGGGTTTCTTTGGTGTATAAAAGGAACTTTAAGGCATAGATCTAGATATTAGTTTTCACATCAGTTTTCATATTAGTATTCATAGTGTGCATAGCAATCATAGTTAGTATTCATAGCTATTTTGTAATTCAAAATAGTATTTAATATATTGAAAGTTTAGTAAAAATCTTGTTTTTACTGTTTCATTGTTCTTCTTAGTATTGCAAACTAGATTCCGCATAGTTTGTGATATTCTCAATCTTAGTTTCTACCATAGTTGTCTTGGATTTATCCAATATAACTAAGCTTTAACAAGCTAAGTAAGATCTGTCAAGAAGGGATCAACAGGGGTCCATACTAGTCTTAAACCAAAACCTTAGAGTAATAAGTCAAAACAAACACAAAATGCAAGACCTCTCAATACATGATCCATATAGGATACTCTTATAGTCGGCTAGCTTGCATCACAACCTTACTGATCATTAACTTCACCTAAAAATGATACTCGAAAAAGTCAACAAAAATGTTGGTGAGCTTGTAGGTTTGAAGAAAACCCAATCGCTGTGCCAATATTTCAAACAGTTGGACAATTTTGCAATATGACAGTAAATATATGCAAAACATTCCATTTCCATGACTTAGCTTCCCCACTAATTATACACCATGACATAGCATCCCGTGCTAGTCATCACAACATCATATACCCATGCTCTTGGAGTCGCAACTCCGAGGTCACCGCACCTAAAGCCTACTAGCTGTAGCATTTACTTAGGGCAAGACCATCACAAACATAGCAAATCCATGCTAATCACATACATTGCTATGCACCTCGATGCATGAAAGTACAATCAAACCATATCATATTCACATAACAGTCATAAGCACATAACATTATCCCCAAAACAAAACCACATTTCGAACTATTCAGAAAATCAGTTCAAAACACATTTGAGCATTATTTTACCCTAACGAAAAAGATTTAATAAGTGGGGCTACGAGAACTCACCTCAAGCAAAGGTGTCTAGCAGCAAACTCAATATCACACAAGCAAATGCAACGACGTCTGAACATAACCTAGTCCAATTAATGTTCCACTTAGACTTTTATCACCAAAACAATTTTTAGGTTTGATGCATAGAGGTCAGATGCGCGTTGTACGGTCATCCTTAACGTTTTCAGTGGTGTGATGGTTGACGACTTAGATCAAAATAACATACTTCAATTCATACTTTAGTATAATACACTCACACTATTTACGTGAAATAGATAAGTAATATAAGATACTAAATAATAGTCATTCAAAACATACTTTGGTAAATCCATTCGGCACTCTTAGTTACCATTAATTCCTCATTTAAATTATAAGAAATAAAACGTTTATTTATGCTAAACTATTTAGGAAAGTTTCGTAAAAATATATTTTTCGTCTTTTAGTCAACGTATTAAAATAATAATAATATAATTATTTTATCGTAAAATAACGTTTTGAGTAAAAATTCTAAGTGTAGACTTTTTACGAAATTTCGACATGACCCGTTCGTTTATACAACGTTTTCCAAGGTTTTAAACCTTAACTTCCAACATTTTCCACAATTTACCACTTTCCGACAAAATGCCAAATTCCATATCCCGTAATATTTACCAAATAGTATTTTTCGAAACGGCTTTCAACATCATTACATAAGTATGTTTCACTTTCCAAAAGTCCGCCAAAACCCTTAAAACAACTAGTTTATGCTTATTGAGCCTTAAGGCCCAATAGCGGCCCATTAAAGTATCCGTAGATATATAATACGATTTAAGCCCACAACTAAGGCCCATTAGTAAAAATAAACCCAAAACAATAGCTAACAAAATAATCCAAACCACAATAAGTCCACAATAAGCCATAGCTTACTGGGCTTATTAGGCCGTTAGCCCATAAGCTCTACAAAATACATAATAAGCTTTTAAATAATCTAATAGGCTACGTAATACATTTGGTTATCACCATAAGCTATCAAAATAGTCCACAAAATACGACATACGAGGTAAATAACCAAAAATACTTTCCTTGTATTCCTTTAAATTGCCAAGAGCCAATAAGCCCAAAATAAGCTCGAAAATTGCCTATAAATAAGCCAAATAAGTCACTTAACCAAAATAAGCTAAGTAGCAAATAAATGTTTTTCAACCATCACAACCACGACAATAAAACTACAAATCCTTATTCTCCTTTTACTTTCATTCGAACCCTAACCGCACCCTTAATATTCATTTGTAAAATTTTCGTGTTCGATTTTTAACAAACGCACTATGCATCATTTAACACTTAAAAGTACAAGTTAAATCAAGATTTAGAAAACTTACAAAGAGGGTTTTGAAAAGCGAGAACGAACGCGAACAGACTACCCAAACGTAGTTTAAACAATAACCCGAACACTAGAATCAACCCGGAAGTACTAAAACTCTCATGTTTTTGATCAATTTTCAAATTTTTTAGTGTGTGTGTGTTTTAGGTCGGACGAGCAAAGAGAGAAAAAAACAAAGTGTGTGTTTTTGAAATCATGAAAAGTGTGTGTTATACACCAAGACAAGAACATATGTACCATGGGTTGGACAAGTCCCCTAAAAATTTACCTTCTTGCCCCTTGCTTGTCTCGAAACCAGATAGGATCCAAAGAGGGTCTCGGGGTGCTTCTTTTTGTGTCGGTTTCGCTTAAAACACAAAAACCTCGACTTTAAAATATTTCCCGAAGTTACTTAGTATTTTTATTCACTTTAAAAATACTTTTCCCATAACTTAGAGTATTTACATGACATGTTTCTAATTTACACTTCCCAAAACTTATTTTGAACATTAATGGACGTGTCGGGACTCGTTTTCGGCATTTCATGCTATACACGAGACAACCCTCCCGAAACGCGATCAACACATATAAAATCCTCTAAAAAGGATTAACACAAGCATCATACTCATAAAATAACCACAATCACATTCATTCACCACCGTCAACCCGATACTTGTTCTCGCGAAAATGACAAAAGTCAAATAGTCAAAGGACTAAATTAGAACATTCAAATCTCACAAAGGGCAAGGGTTACTGATAATGACCCTTTTTAGGGGTAATTATATATCAAATAGTAGTATAATATTAATCAAAATATAAAATCCCCGCGAGTCAACCAAGTCAACCTTTTAGGAAAAAGGTCAACAAACTCACGGGTATAATATAAATGATTCTGGATAAGTGTTACCCGGGTCATTCTCCCAACGAGGCGTGAAATTGACGGTTACGTTTCTGGTTTGACTTTTGGATGCTTGAATATAAAAAGGATTTGGTTTGGATTCTAAATTCTACGGGAAAAACATAAAAAGGCACGGGAATTTAAACCTAAACTATGGGAAAGCAATAAAGGCAATTAAATAACTTAGAAATCTACAGAAAGCAAAATAAGGCAAGGGAAAGTAAATCATAAGTCTACGGGAACATAAAAACGAAGGCAATTAAAGTAAAAACACAAAAACAGGAACGGGATTCTAATCCAGTTCTTAAAAAAAACAAATTGTAAAATTTTAACCCTACGGATGCAAATTTATTTTTCCTAGGTCCTAAATGATAATAGAAATTTTGAAAAAAAAAATTATATTTTTTTGATTTTTATTTAATTTTTTATGATTTAAAAACAGTTTTAAAAAGAAAAATTCATTAAAAACACTAAATAAATTAGGAAAAATATGAAAAATTCAGGGAAAGTGCATTAAACAGTGAAGATTCTAAGAAAAATAAAAACTTTGAAACGCAGCTTATAAATAAGCTAGTTTTGGCTAAAAGCTTATAAAGGAAAAAGAGTATAAAAGAAAAATGGGGTAAACTAGTAAATGAAAAAGACCACAGGGCAGTTGGTTTGTGTGTGTTTGTGTGAGGCGATGGCTGTAAAGGGAGAGGTCATGGGTTTGACCCCCATGCCTCTCCTTTTTTATAAACCATTTTTTTGAAATTTCTTTTTAACAGCTTATGAAATAAGGAAAAATAGCAACTTTAAAAAAACAACTTTTTATAAATCTTCAAAAGAAATTGACAGACTTAACTTTTTTTTAAAACTAAGGCTAAAATGCTAACAGTTGGCTTTTTTTAAACAAAATAAGCAATGAAAAAGAACAAATAAGCTGACACAGGTAATACACTACACCTAATAAGCATTTTTGGTCAAGAATAAGCAACTAGATTAAGCTAAGCTAAGCTAAAAATGACAGAAAGACTTAAGGGCTTGTTAAACTTAAAATTTTAAGCTACAAAGGCAAATAAGCTCAAATAAGCTCTACCCTAAGGGAAATAAGCTAAAGCTGACTAAAACTAACCTAATAAGCAGAGATAAATCTAAATTAAGCAAATGTAATAAGCCAAGAAGCTTGAATAAGCAGATGAGCTTTTGGCTCAAAACTGGCAACCAAACACCCCAACAGGCACTTTTCTAGCTTATTTTTAAGCTAGATGATGGATCATTATGGCTTAGCAGCTTATAGCTTTGAAAAGCTTATCCAATAAGCTATAATAATCAACATTTAAAAATTATTTTGAAATTAAAATAAGCTATGAAACAGGCACATGAAAAGGGCTTATTACAAAGAGTGCTCTTTTTTGGTTTCCATTCAAAAGACAAAAGGCTTATTTGCAGCCTCAAAAGAGCTTATCAAATAAGCTTAAAACACAAAACTAACCTCAAACAGATTTAGATAAGCTAGGAATGAGCTTATGCTCAAATTTTCAAACTTAAAAACAAACTCTAACTATCCAAAAAATTGGATTGAAAATTGATGAAAAACTGACCCATACTTAGAAAAAGTGACTGTTTTGACCCATTTCCTTAAAACTTATAAAACAGTCCAAAATAAAGCTTAAGTACCAGGAGTATAAGGCTTATCAATAAGACACATTTAGAGCTTGGAAAACAAAACTTAAAGCCTTGAATCATGAGATCAAAATGTTCACATATTGATTACAAAAAAATATCACAGTTAGCCTAAAAATAAGATACTAAAATACAAACTATTAAAACTTATACCTAAGACCAAAAAAAGAGGTGCATCATGATGCACTAGTAACTGAATCTAAGTCAAAGAACTAAACTTTAAAAAGAGATTGACCAATGAGAACATCAAAAGTTAGTCTTGGATTTTTAGTAAGAATAAACTTGAAACCTTAGCACTAAATTAATTTGAGTTATTAAAAAACTATCCATTGAAATATAATTAGAGCACTAATGAAAACTATTTTGAACCCAAAGAAAGTTTATAAACCATTTTTACCCGTTTTAGTCCTTGACCCAAACACCTTTAAGAGGTACTTTGCCATTTTTAAAACTTTATGACTAATGATTTAAGCAAGATTTTTTAATAACACAGTAATTATTTAAGCACATATTAACATAAACTTACAAGTTTAACAGAATTAAGTGACCACATAAGCTAGAACAAAGGAACAGTTTTAAGGGAATATAAAAGACAATTTTTGCATAAAACTTAAAATTTTAATAAAACAATAAAAGTTTACAAGACTTAAAGTAAATGACAGAATTTAAAACTTAAAAACATTAAAACTAAGCTACACTACTCCTAGTTCCTAGTTTTTATGTCTTCTGTCTTCATCTTCAATATATAGGCAGTGAGTTCTCTTCTCATTGTGTTAGTTGTGCTTTCAGTGTGAGAGGCTTCAAAGCCTTAATCACAGCCATCAATTTAGCCTTGGAGCCCAATCTCAAATCACAGCCCTTCACTGTCTTGACCATTAGAATGCTTGGGATTGCCAACTTGGTTTTTTTGGGGTTTTGTGAGGTAGGGAAAGCAAGGTTTGTTCTGGGGTGAAGTGGGGTAAGGTTTTGGAGTTGGGCAAGTGTGGCCCTTCAAAGTGTAATGTGGGTTTGCAATGAAAGTTCTTGTGGTGATTAAAGTTTAACAGAGTTGGCAATTTTGGTCCTTGAGGGTGTGTAATGTTATTGCATGGACAGTCCTTGTGACTAATTATCTTAACAGTTAAGGGTATTGGGGCTTAACGGGGTTAAATGGGTTTTGGGCTTAGGAGTGGTATTGGGCTGGTTGGCCTTAGGTTTATTTAAAAGGGTTTAAATGAGTAATATATAAGTGGGCTGACCCGGGCCTACTAGGTGGGTACGGGTGGGCCCACTTTGACATTTTGGTTTTTTCGGGTTCGGTTTTCGATGCTCTTTCCAATGCTACTTCTCGGGGTTGACTTTGGTTGACTTTTTGACTTTGACTTTGACTTTTGGCTTTGATTTTGACTTTTTCTTCACGCTCTTTCCGTTCTCGTGCTCGGTTTTGTCGTTTTTGCTTTGTTTTTGTCCTTTTCTCGGATATCTATTTCTTGCACAATACAAACACAAAAACAAGCATATATATGACATTTTATGTGCGTTTTTGGTCGTTTAGGGTCGTTTTATTAGGTAAATGGTATGTGTAATTAAACACATACCAAAATCCCCCATACTAAGACATTGCCGTCCGTGTACTCAGCATGCAATAAAGTAAACACTTAGGAAGAAAACCAAGAATCATAGATCTCCTCACTCCCATGACTAATTACCTCGAAAAGTAGCTAAAGTGTTTCGTCAAAGGGTGAAGAAAAGTAGCTAAGTGTTCATCAAGGGGAATTAAAGAATCGTTAGTTTTGAAAAGCCCCGTTTTTACCATTCTTAAATATATACACTTATTCCCACACATATTTTTGTATTTTTCCTTTTTCTCATTTTTTGTACTTTTCATTTTAAGCAACTAACTAACATGTTTGACTTTCGTTATTTTCATAACCGTTAGGGATCATAGAACAAGACGCATTTCAATCCTAAAATGCCCCAAAAAGGATAAATTCATCGTTCCTGACTTTTCACTTATTCCAAACCAAGCTTAAAACGAAATCACTGTTAAATACAAGTTAAGATGCTAACACTACTCATATTTGTACCTTGTGAACTTTTCGCTCCCAACAATTATTATATCTTAGGTGAATGTGCTTATTTTGAATTTTAACCATGGATCAATGTTTTGCAAAATTTCTATGCTTCACGTTCCACCCGAGAATAATGAGTTTGAAGGCGAGATCATCCCATGTAGCGACTTTCGTCTCGGCACATCCCAACCTTGCGGCTAAGTGACCAGGCTTTTGACACCCCACAGAGACTAGTATCGGGACTCACGGACCTTCGGTTTCAAAAACTCTTAAGTTTCCCATTTATACATAACTTATTTAGAAAAACTTAAAATGAAATAGTCTTAGTTCGAAAGCATATTTAAATTTAAGAAAAAGAGATTTTCCCTATATTTATTAAATTACATTTATTACACTTAATATAATTAGCATCCATTAAACTAATGAAATCCTCGACCTTTTAGAAGGCTGCAACATCGGTTGTGAGCAGACAAGATGCATCAAACTTTTATCGGTCTTAGATTATTATTCTTACTATGGACCTTTTTTAGAAGACTGCCACATCGGTTGTGAGCCGGCAAGAGACAGTAAACTTTTATCAGCCTACAATTTATTATTATTATTACCACATTTTTTTACTTTATATTACCATGATATAGAGAAAATTTCGTTTTAGAAAATTTAAGTATAAATTTGAACTAAAATTATTGATATCGACAATATTTCAAAAAATTGTTGATTTAAGTTTAATTTTCAAAAATAGGACGTATTATTAATCTGGTTAGAAGCTTATGGGAGAAAAAACCACAAATTACATACATGAGCTTGTAAGATTTCCAAATAATCCTTGTTTAGCATCTAACTCATACTTAACTCTATCATTTTTCGTTCTTCGCAAAGATCCGCGAATGCTTAGTCTAAAAGTTAAGGAACAAGCTAGAGCTCAACACGCTCGATCGAGTCAAAATTTATTCTTATTCTACCTAGCAGGAAAGTCAAAATTGTGACAAAACACTTATTTTATTTTTGAAAATTTTTAAAATTTTTCATTTTTTGGTGGTAAAAACGAGATTACGTGAAAACAACGGCTGCAGGCACAATCAAATCGATAGATCCCCCCTATACTAAAACTAAACATTGTCCTCAATGTTTTAAGAAGGGTCTCTACATAAATCTAAGGCCGTTTATTAAGTATGCCAAAAGAAAAACGTTAGTCGATTAGATTAGGATATTGGGATTTCTAAAATGAAGCTGAGGATGTGAAACTCGAGTGAATGAAGGACAAAACCGTGAGCACGAGAGTCATCATAATCCGGGAAATCCTGGACAATAAACCACAAAACACAAAACACGAGAAAAGAATAGGCGAGCCTCCTCACAACACAAAACACTTATTCATTACTACTAAACTAATTATATTAGGATAAGCATGGGTTGCCACCCACGAAGCGCTTGTTTAAGGTCACTTAGCTTGACCCGCTCCCCCCATACTTGAGCTTTGTCAAGGGGGATACAAATGGGGATGACGAACACCCAAATTAGGAGTGTTGTCTTCATGAATCAACATCGGGTTTTTCTGATGAAATAGCCTATAAGCTTTAAGGCCCCGATGTGATGAAGAAGGAGGAGATTTCTTCTCTGAAGCAAGAACACCGTGATTGAAAACTTTGTCATCATTTTCGGATGAAAATGGAATTAAAGTATTAATCACGGGGGAAAGAATAGCAAGAAATCTCATGGATTTGACTTCAATGCATATCCCCGGATCGTAAATCTTGTTTCTATCTCCGAAAGGAGAAGAATCATCAAGATCGGATCCGAGATCATTATGAGAAGGAATGAAGTCGAAATCCATATGAAGGGCGGGTTGGGTGAGCAAAATATTAGGCACATCAACGGGGATGTCTTCCACCACATCAATGGTTAAATCTCTCGATTCAGGATAATCAACATGAAATGATTCGAACTCGGGAAGGGAAGTAGAATTATCGTCACCTTCCGAGTCGAAATCATCACTCTCAATACCTGGTGGTATTGAGTCATCCGAAGCAAGAAAAACATCGATCTCCTCTATGAGAGAGTCACTATCCTCGACGGGGATAGGAGATAGAGAGAAAGACTCGATAGAATTTTCTACATTAAGCTCTTTCGGAGGGCGAGGAGATGAGTTGTCATAAAGCAATCTCTTAACTAGATGAATTTCACCCTCTGGATCAAGGTTGTCATCATCAATTCCTGGTGGAATTGATTTGAGAAGAGTGAGTTCACCGGCGAAATCATCTAGAAGAGAATCAATCTTAGAAGAAGAATCAATCAAAGTATTTTGATTAAGCAAAGATTCTATAAGATTGGATTCGGCATAAAAGGAATCAATTCCCGAGGGAATTGAAGTGATACTTTCTAACACCTCATTTTGAATTAGATTCACCTCGGTAGAAACGATTTCTTCATCAAGATCAAAAAGAGGATTAGAGAAAGATTTAAAATTATCCATTGGAATGTCCTCAATGACTCATCATCACTTGAGGTACAATCATTATTGATATCGAAGAGAGGGTTAGAGAAACTAACAAGATGAATTTTGGGAAAATCATCACAAACAGGCAAATCACACACACCGTCGGAAGCATCCTCGGACTCACTTGGGTTTTGGACAAGGTTCTCAACACTAGACTTTATGAATTCGTCCGATTCCATTTTCGGAATTATGTCAAGATGTTTGTTCTCCATTATGAGGGAGTCCGTAATTGGTAAGTCGGGTGTGATTGCAACACACGGAGGAAGTTCGGACATAATAATATCTCTCAAGGGGATAGAACTTTCCTCGTCATTGTCATCATCGTAAGATGAGGTAGGCAAATTACAACTTGGAGTATTAATATATTCTGCCAACTCCTCGTTTATACTTTGCAAATCTTGAAGAAGTTTGCTAAGCAATTCTTGTACCTCCTCGGATCGAGCATGCTTAATTTCAAAAAATTTGTCCCAAGCTTGCATTAAAACCTTCGATGTTTCTTTAAAAGATATACGATTAAATTTCTTTAAAAAGGTTTCAATAGAAATCATTAAGTCTTGTTTAGCTTGCAAAATTTTCTCACTTGTTTCTTGAGGAGGTTGATGAATGACGGGAAATTTCGGGGGTTGAATTTGGTCAAAACAGGAAGAATTAGAAATGTGAAAATTTTGATTCATCGGTTGACATTCAAAAGTCGCATGAGGACCCCCGCAATTTTCACAACAAAGACTTTGTTGTTGAAAATTTGGTAAAGTTTGTGGGAACTCATCATAGTTTTGATTGTAGTATGGTTCCGGGTTTGGAACTTGCGGTGTACAATAGTGACCATAACGAGCATCGTTCCCGCAAAAATCACACAAGATTGGTTCATAGTGTGTGGGGTGGTCGGAAAATTTTTGAGAATCGTTAAAAGAGTACGGAGTTGAGAAATCGATTGGATTTCTATTTCCATAAGTACAATTTGGACAAATTCCATCAATAAAATGACAACCGCACCGTTGGCACGTGCATGAATAACAATAAGGGTTATCCGTCAGTTGTCCACACCCCACACACTCATATCGGAAATAAGACTCCATGAGAATTAAACAATAAAGAGGGATAAGAAAAAGAATTAAATGTTAAAGAGGTTAAAGGAGATTATATTTGGTTTTTCGAATTTTTTAAACAACATATTTTATTAACGGAAAAACGAGATTGAATAACTTAAACCGATAATCAACTTGCTTCACGGTAGATCTCTAAAAGAAAAACGCACAAAGGAGTGGAGGAGCAGGAAAGCGCGAAGCTATTAAAAACTTTTTCCTTTCGGGTCGTAGTTCCTCGGAACGACCCTCCTTATACCCCTCTTATAGTTTGTTAATCTCTTAAAGGTGAGCCGTATTTCACAAGTGACACAAAGGCAAGTTTTAATCTTTTGTTTGGGAACTTATTATGATAATGCTCAAGTTGAGAGCATTATATTGATGATGACTTTTATTGTTTTTATGGACAATGTTTTTATATTTTTGTTTTTTCTTGTTTTAATAAAAAAGGAAATGAAAAATATTTTTGTATTTTTATATTTTTATAAAAATAAGAAGAAAATATCCACAAACGAAAAACAATAACTTCACGAGGAAGGGTCTTCAAGTCACTAATCGTCAAACCGTAACGATATTGTCGCAACACACCTCCCCGGCATCGGCGCCAAAATGATAACGACCCTTTTTAGGGGTAATAATATATCAAATAGTAGTATAATATTAATCAAAATATAAAATCCCCGCGAGTCAACCAAGTCAACCTTTTAGGAAAAAGGTCAATAAACTCACGGGTATGATATAAATGATTCCGGATAAGTGTTACCCGGGTCATTCACCCAACGAGGCATGAAATTGACGGTTATGATTCTGGTTTGACTTTTGGATGCTTGAATATAAAAAGAATTTGGTTTGGATTCTAAATTCTACGGGAAAAACATAAAAAGGCACGAGAATATAAACCTAAACTACGAGAAAGCAATAAAGGAAATTAAATAACTTAAAAATCTACGGGAAGCAAAATAAGGCAAGGGAAAGTAAATCCTAAGTCTACGAGAACATAAAAACGAAGGCAATTAAAGTAAAAACACGAAAACGGGAACGAGATTCTAATCCCGTTCTTTAAAAAAACAAATTGTAAAATTTTAACCCTACGGATGCAAATTTATTTTTCCTAGGTCCTAAATGATAAAAGAAAATTTTGAAAAAAAGAATTATATTTTTTTGATTTTTATTTAATTTTTTATGATTTAAAAACAGTTTTAAAAAGAAAAATTCATTAAAAATACTAAATAAAATGGGAAAAATATGAAAAATTCAGGGAAAGTGCATTAAACAGTGAAGATTCTAAGAAAAATAAAAACTTTGAAACACAGCTTATAAATAAGCCAGAAATAAGCTAGTTTTGGCTGAAAGCTTATAAAGGAAAAAGAGTATAAAAGAAAAATGGGGTAAACTAGTAAATGAAAAAGTCCCTAGGGCAGTTGGTTTGTGTGTGTTTGTGTGAGGCGATGGCTGTAAAGGGAGAGGTCATGGGTTCGACCCCCATGCCTCTCCTTTTTTATAAACCATTTTTTTGAAATTTCTTTTTAACAGCTTATGAAATAAGGAAAAATAGCAACTTTTAAAAAAACAACTTTTTATAAATCTTCAAAATAAGCTGGCAATAAGCCAAAGAAATTGACAGACTTAACTTTTTTTAAAAACTAAGGCTAAAATGCTAATAGTTGGCTTTTTTTAAATAAAATAAGCAATGAAAAAGAACAAATAAGCTGACACAGGTAATACACTACACCTAATAAGCATTTTTTTTGTCAAGAATAAGCAACTAGATTGAGCTAAGCTAAGCTAAAAATGACAGAAAGACTTAAGGGCTTGTTAAACTTAAAATTTTAAGCTACAAAGGTAAATAAGCTCAAATAAGCTCTACCCTAAGGGAAATAAGCTAAAGCTGACTAAAACTAACCTAATAAGCAGAGATAAATCTAAATTAAGCAAATGTAATAAGCCAAGAAGCTTGAATAAGCAGATGAGCTTTTGGCTCAAAACTGGCAACCAAACACCCCAACAGGCACTTTTCTAGCTTATTTTTAAGCTAGATGATGGATCATTATGGCTTAGCAGCTTATAGCTTTGAAAAGCTTATCCAATAAGCTATAATAATCAACATTTAAAAATTATTTTGAAATTAAAATAAGCTATGAAACAGGCACATGAAAAGGGCTTATTACAAAGAGTGCTCTTTTTTGGTTTCCATTCAAAAGACAAAAGGCTTATTTGCAGCCTCAAAAGAGCTTATCAAATAAGCTTAAAACACAAAACTAACCTCAAACAGATTTAGATAAGCTAGGAATGAGCTTATGCTCAAAATTTCAAACTTAAAAACAAACTCTAACTATCCTAAAAATTGGATTGAAAATTGATGAAAAACTGACCCATACTTAGAAAAAGTGACTGTTTTGACCCATTTCCTTAAAACTTATAAAACAGCCAATAAAGCTTAAGTACCAGATTATAGGCTTAAAATAAGACACATTTAGAGCTTGGAAAACAAAACTTAAAGCCTTGAATCATGAGATCAAAATGTTCACATATTGAGTACAAAAAATTATCACAGTTAGCTTAAAAATAAGATACTAAAATGCAAACTATTAAAACTTATACCTAAGACCAAAAAAAGAGGTGCATCATGATGCACTAGTAACTGAATCTAAGTCAAAGAACTAACTTTAAAGAAGATTGACCAATGAGAACTTCAAAAGTGGCAGTCTTGGATTTTTAGTAAGAAAAACTTGAAAACTTAGCACTAACTAATTTGAGCTTATTAAAACTATCCATTAGAACTAATTAGAGCTAATGAAAACTATTTTGAGACCCAAAGAATTTTTTTACCCGTTTTGAGTCCTTGACCCAAACACCCCTTTAAGAGGCACTTTGCCATTTTTAAACTTATGACTACTGATTTAAGCAAGAATTTTTAATAACCAAGTAATAATTAAGCACAATTAACATAAACATACATGTTTCAACAAGAATTAAGTGACCACATAAGCTAGAACAAAGGAACAGTTTTAAGGGAATATAAAAGACAATTTTTGCATAAAACTTAAAATTTCATTAAAACAATAAAAGTTTACAAGACTTAAAGTAAATGACAGAATTTAAAACTTAAAAACATTAAAACTAAGCTACACTACTCCTAGTTCCTAGTTTTTATGTCTTCTGTCTTCTTCTTCAATATATAGGCAGTGAGTTCTCTTCTCATTGTGTTAGTTGTGCTTTAAGTGTGAGAGGCTTCAAAGACTTAATCCCAGCCATCAATTTAGCCTTGGAGCCCAATCTCAAATCATAGCCCTTCACAGTCTTGACCAATTAGAATGCTTGGGATTGCCAACTTGGTTTTTTGGGGTTTTGTGAGGTGGGGAATGCAAGGTTTGTCATGGGGTGAAGTGGGGTAAGGTTTTGGAGTTGGGCAAGTGTGGCCCCTCAAAGTGTAATGTAGGTTTGCAATGAAAGTCCTTGTGGTGATTAAAGTTTAACAGAGTTGGCAATTTTGGTCCTTGAGGGTGTGTAATGTTATTGCATGGACAATCCTTGTGACTAACTGTCTTAACAGTTAAGGGTATTTGGGCTTAACGGGGTTAAAGGGGTTTTGGGCTTAGGAGTGGTATTGGGCCAGTTGGCCTTAGGTTTATTTAAAAGGGTTTAAATGAGTGTAATATATAAGTGGGCTGACCCGGGCCCACTAGGTGGGTACGGGTGGGCCCACTTTGACATTTTTGTTTTTTCGGGTTTGGTTTTCGATGCTCTTTCCAATGCTACTTCTCGGGGTTGACTTTGGTTGACTTTGATTTTGACTTTTTCTTCACGCTCTTTCTGATCTCGTGCTCGGTTTTGTCGTTTTTACTTTGTTTTTGTCCTTTTCTTGGATATCCGTTTCCTGCATAGTACAAACATAAAAACAAGCATATATATGGCATTTTATGTGCATTTTTGGTCGTTTAGGGTCATTTTATTAGGTAAATGATATGTGTAATTAAACACATACCAGTTACATTCTACCCCCTTAAAAGAATTTTGACCTCGAAATTCAACTAATGTTAGCACTAAAAAGATGCGAATACTTAAGTCTCATCTAATCCTCACGCTCCCACGTGAATTCAGGTCCACATTTCGAATTCCACCGAACCTTGACGATGGTAATTCTACTCCGCTTAAGCTTTTTTAACTCTCGCTCTAAAATTTCCACAGGTTCTTCTACAAAATTCAACTTAGCATCGACTTGGATCTCATCCAAAGGCACTTGCAGTGTTGGATAAGCCAAACACTTCTTAAGGTTTGACACGTGGAACGTGTCATGAACACCATTCAATTCCTCAGGCAACCTAAGCCTATAGGCTACCGGACTAATCCGCTTAGTGATCTCAAAGGATCCAACAAATCTGGGTGCTAATTTCCCTTTCTTCCTAAAGTATACCACACCTTTCCAAGGCGACACTTTGAGCAAGACATAGTCACCTACACTGAACTTTAAGGGTTTCCTCCTCTTATCGGGATAACTTTTCTGACAATCACGCATAACTTTAAGTCTATCCTTAATCTGCGAGATCTTCTCAATGGTTTCTTGCACTAACTCAAGGCCTATCAATTATCCCTCTCCCACTTCTGCCCACATAATCGATGAACGACACTTCCTACCATATAAAGCCTCAAACGATGCACATCTCACACTAGAATGGTAACCGTTGTTATAGGAAAACTCAACCAATGGAAGATGAACATCCCAACTTCCCCCAAAGTCTAGGACGCATGCTCTAAGCATGTATTTCAAAGTCTGGATAGTACACTCACTTTGACCGTCGGTCTGAGGGTGGTAAGCTGTACTCATGTCTAACTTAGTTCCTAATGCCTCTTGCATTGTTTGCTAAAACCTTGATGTGAAATGACTATCACTATCAAAGGTGATTGAGATCGGCACGTCGTGCCTAGCAATAATCTCATTCAGATAGAGTCTAGCTAACCTTTCCATCTTATAGTCCTCACGTATAGGTAGAAAATGTGCAGACTTAATCAATCGGTCCAAAATGACCCAGATTGTGTCATGCCCACTACTAGTCCTTGGTAACTTAGTGACAAAATCCATTGCTATCCTTTCCCA
The DNA here is from genome assembly GCA_026074375.1 of Tanacetum coccineum. Classification (NCBI taxonomy): domain Eukaryota; kingdom Viridiplantae; phylum Streptophyta; class Magnoliopsida; order Asterales; family Asteraceae; genus Tanacetum; species Tanacetum coccineum. Next base: position 20,759 of record BQNB010072282.1, read on the forward strand.
TTTCCATTCAAGGATCTCAGGTTGTTGTAGCAAGCCAAACGGCCTCTGTTGCTCAGCCTTAACCTTCAAACAAGTCAAACACCTACTAACATATATAACTATGTCTTTCTTCATTCCCAGCCACCAATACCTATCTCTAAGGTCATAATACATCTTATCAGCTCCTGGGTATACAGAGTACTTTGACTTATGGGCTTCATCCATTATCAGGGTTCTCACATAACCCTTCGAAGGGACCCATATTCGATCCAGGTAATACAACGCTCTATCACCCCTATGTTCTATCATCTCATCTAGTCCTCTCTGCAATCCCGCAGACTCATCAGATGCCTCCTTCTAAGCCGCTAGTATCTTACCCTTGATACTCGACTAAAGGGTCATATTCATAGATCTAATTCTCTTGGGTTTCACTCTCTCCTTCCTACTCAATGCGTCGGCTACTACATTCTCCTTACCAGGATGGTAACGAATTTCGTAGTCATAGTCGCTGAAAAGTTCTATCCAGCGACGTTGACGTATGTTCACTTCTTTTTGGTTAAAGATATGCCGAAGACTCATATGGTCGGTATAGATGACACTCTTTGTTCCATACAAGTAGTGCCTCCAGATCTTAAGTGCAAACATAACCGCACCCAACTCCAGATCATGGGTGGTGTAGTTTTTTCTCAAGGATTTTCAACTGTCTAGATGCATATGCTATCACCTTACCTCTTTGCATCAACACACAACCTAATCCTAAGTGTGATGCATCACAATACACCACAAAATCTTCTGGTCTATCAGGGAGAGCTAGAACAGGTGCATTACACAACTTGTCCTTCAAGGTTTGAAATGCCCTTTCTTATTCCTCACCCCAATCAAAGATCTTACTTTTCTGAGTCAAGACAGTAAGTGACTTAGATATCTTAGAAAAGTTCTCAATAAATATACGATAGTACCCTGCCAAGCCTAAAAATGAACAAACTTCAGACGAAGTTCTAGGGGCTTCCCAATTCTTAACAGCTTCAATCTTACTAGGGTCTACATGAATACAATCTCCATTAATCACATATCCAAGAAATTGTACTTTGCGTAACTAGAATTCACACTTGAAAAACTTAGCATACAACTTCACTTCTTTGAGCAATTCTAAGACTAACCCTAGGTGCACTTCATGCTCTTCTCGGGTATTAGAGTAAATCAAGATGTCATCAATGAACACTATCACAAACTTGTCTAGATAAGGCCTAAACACTCGGTTCATTAGATCCATAAATACCGTTGGTGCGTTAGTTAGACCAAAGGGCATCACTGTAAACTCGAAATGTCCATAACAAGTTCTAAACGCGGTCTTTGGAATGTTATCCTCATACACTCTTAGTTGGTGGTATCCGGACCTAAGATCTATCTTAGAAAAGTATTGCGATCCTTGCAACTGATCAAATAGGTCGTCTATCCTAGGGAGTGGATAACGATTCTTAATGGTCAACTTGTTCAACTCTCTATAATTGATACACATCCTAAATGATCCGTCCTTTTTCTTCACAAACAATACCGGTGCTCCCCAAGGCGATGAGCTTGGTCAAATGAAACCCTTGTCGTGGAGTTCTTTGAGTTGACCCGACAACTCCTCCATTTCAGAAGGTGCCAATCGATAGGGAGATTTGGCGACCGGTATCGCTCCAGGGACCAACTCAATCCGATATTCGATTTCTCGAATAAGGGGTAATCCTGATAGGTCATCCAGAAATACCTCAGGAAAATCTCTCACCATGACCATCTCTTCTTGTTTCTGTTCCTTGACCTTAACACCCATTAAATGTCTCACTTTCTCTTTTGGTCTTTCTCCTAGCACTCTAAGCACCTTGCCATCTAGTAGGGGTATTCTAACTACTTTCTCATGACAAATTATTTCATCCTTGTGGTTAGACAACCAATCCATACCTATGATCACATCAAAACTCCCGCTTTCAAACGGTATCAAATTAATGTCAAACACGTGACCATCTATTTCTAGTTTGCAACCCTTAATGACCTTATTGATTTCTACTAGTTGCCCGCTAGCTATCTCAATCTCATAACTAAATCCTAAATCACCGGGCTCTATTCCTAACAGAGGTATGAAAGTAGTGGAAATAAAGCTATAGTCGGCACTAGAGTCAAATAAGGTTGTGGCATAATAATTCTTCAAAGTGAACGTACCCGTCATGATGTTCGGGTCCTGGAGAGCCTCCTCTGCTCCCAACATAAATGCCCTCCCACATGCCTGGTTACTGTTGTTCCTATGACCTTGACCCCCATCAATAGCTAAAGCTTGGTTTGGACGATTTACTCCTAGCCCCTGTGCTCGGTTCAACCTAGGACATGCTGACTTGTAATGATCGGTACCTCCACACTCAAAGCATGCTCCACGAGCAGCTACTGGATTCCTAGAATTTATCGAGTTCACATTCCTAGGAACCACTGTACAATCCTTAGCAAGATGTCCTGGGCAGTTATAGTTGAAACAAGTGTGGCAGGGTGCCTTAGGTGGATGGTAAAAGTTACAGGTGGTACACTTGGGTGCCATACTTGTGTTCTCTCTCCTAACAGGATCTGTGGTTGTAGCAAAAGCATTTCCAGTCCTAGTTCTCTTGTTATGATCTCTCCTATTCCTATCCTTGTTAGGTTCTCCCCTATTTCCTCTCTTCTCAGGGTTCTTTTTTTATTGATCCATTCCTAATGGCTTCATCAGTCAGTGTGCCAGCAATCTGCATAGCCTTTTGAATGGTCGTTGCCTTTGTTTCCGCCACCATTCCCCGGATTTGTGAGGCAAGGCCATACACGTACCTCTCAATCCTTTTGTTTTTTGGGGTTACTAAATGAGGAACTAACCTAGACAACTCATGGAATCTGTCAGTATACGTAGCATGGCTAGCCCTGACCATGGCGTAATTCTACAACTCAGTTTCCAACTTTTGCATCTCATTATTCGGGCAAAATTCCTCTCTAGTCAAGTCTTAAAGTCTTCCTATGACATACTAACAGTAGCTTCTCGACTTCGTATATGAATCTGAGAGTTCCACTACATAAAAGCCTTACCAACAAATGACCTAGCAGTGTACTTCACCTTTTGGTTTTCTCTACACCCACTCATATCCTGATCTGACTCCATCTTCTCAATCCAATGGGTATAAACTATGGCACCTCCCGTACCATCATACTCTTGTGGGTTACAAGCTAAGAACTCCTTATACGTACAACCCCTACGGTCGTTGTTCTCAATGACATTCCTAACATTACCCTAAATGTTGTCATTGATTACATTTTCGTTCTGGTTCCTATCATCTTCCTGATTGCTACCTTGGTCGCTTGCTTGAGTTAAGATAATGTGAAGTAAGTTTTGAAGTTGTTGTCCAATGATAGTGGAGAAGTAAGGGACTCTGTCAACACCATCATTCACCTCAGTACCTTGACCACCTACTTGGCCACCTTGACCATCAATCCTACCATTACCTTGATCAATAGATCGACCTCTAGTTCTACCACCTTCTCTACCAGTCCGTCCACTTGTCCTTCCTCCTTGTGGTGTGGCAGTTGCCCGACCAACAGTTTATGTTGTCATCCTTGGTGGCATTATCCACACGAGGGAGGACATATGTAACGTTAGGTAGACATGATGGTTAATATATAGGATAACTTAATACACTATAATACACATAATACAGTCCTAAGGTGTCAACACCTATTTGTGTAAACGATATTACTAAATACACCTGAGTCGTGATACGTTTATAACTACGTTGGCCACCGTATTTATACCCGTATCCTTTCCCAGTTATTCTAAGTATTAAGCTCACACATTTCAATGATTGACTTAACTAATATGATAGACGATAGACGATACGTACGCGCAAAGCAAATAATAGGCACACATAGATCCTATTATGCAACTATATGAAGGTTCCTAGGTTATAGTCTTAGCAAAACCACCTAGTTCTCTATAACCTGGCTCTGATACCAATCTGTCACACCTCGACAAAGGCGAAGACACGGGTATGCGATGAAGAATGATCAATCATAACACAAGATACAAAATAGAGAAAACTAAAATGCATTAATGAAAAGTTTCATGATGATCTTCCACCTCAAGTACAGACTTGAGTGAAGTCCCAACAAGAACACATCAAATAGTTACCAATTATTACAACCAAAAGCCCACACAGGGGTCTATACTAGTCTTGAACCAAAACCTCAAAGTACTAAGTCAAAACAAACACCAAATGCAGGACC
>BQNB010072282.1:30009-32490 GCA_026074375.1 Tanacetum coccineum
CCATGATATTGCAAACTAGTTCACATCATTGTTCTCTTGAAATTGAAATTCACATAACCAGATTTACCTAAATAAGGGTATATTTGTCATATCATTGTGGGAGGGACGAAAAGTAAACTAGAAGTCGCTCACGGGGGACTAAATTTTTGGTTTCTTAAGAACACTATTTGTTCTAAAATGTAAAACGTCACAGTGGGGATGGTTTAAAGGATGGTTATGAATCATGATTGCGGTACTGGATGTTTAGCTAACTAAACTTTTAATTGAAAATTTATATAAATTAATTGTGGGGCTAAGGTATCTTGCACCTGCTTGTCTTGACCAACTACATTGGTAATTCGCAAATAAGGTGCTAAATACCAAAGTATAAGAACACAACCCAGAGGCATATACTGCTGAAGCTCCTTTTTCATTTTATCTGACTAACCATATGTTGAAAATAAAGACTAATCTAGTTTATGGTATTAACCTCATGGACTAACTTTGTCAGTTTTATGTTTCAGATTTAGTCCTTGATGATTAACTTGGGAAGAGCTTGCTTGTTGTAACACCCCAAAACTGGGTTTTAAGTATTTAATTATGAGAATGCCATTAGAAAGTTTGACTATGACTTTATACCTTGAAAGACGTTACGTGATTGGTTAGTCAAACTATAAGTCAAAGTATATCTAAAATGGAAGTAGAAAATATAATAGCTAATTACTTAAATGAGCCAAAAATGACAATAATTCCACTTTTTTTACCCGATTTCAACATTCCAAATTTATTTATGCGCGAACTCTCGAAGTTGTGACTCCATTGGAATGTTGCCAAGTGTCATTATGTACGAGGTTTCTTTTTAGTCTGACTTTTATGTTTTATCACGAACTGGAAGTGGTTTTGCACGACAAATTAATAACTTTTGTTTTTAATGAATCGATATTTTTTTTCTTATCCACGAGCAGGCGAATACTCGATAATTTTTTCGTTTTCAGAAATGACAAAACCTCACCGGAAAATATTAAAATACTTAAATTTTTTTAAACTTGAAAAATAGCATTTATTTTTAACCCGATTTTTCCAAAATTTTAGCTCGATGTTTTCAAAATCTGAACCATAACGCTCGACTTTTTCAAAAATTGAAATTAATTGCGTGTTGTGTTTATTATATAGTTTTAAACGGAAAATTATTCACCCCCTCTACAGTTTCCACAAACCTCTTTACATTAAAAGTCCATCGCAGTGGATATTTTACCTCACCACCGGATAGGAGATACACTAATGCAGTAGTAGATTGGTATGACTTTGTCGATAGTGAATTATTTTTGATAAATGAGTATGAGGACATAAGATCACCTTGCCTTAACCCTCTACCACCCTTAAAATAGCCAAATCTTTCTCCATTGACACAGATGGAGAAGGACACAGAGATGGCACATTGTAAAATCCACTACACCATCTATTCATGAAATCCAAAACCTTTAAGAACAACTTCCAGAAATTATCAATTGACTATGTCATATTCTTTTTGAATGTCAATCTTCATAGCAACTCTATTGGGACCATCTTTCCTGTCATAACCCCTTAATAATTCTCAGGAGAGCAAAATATTGTCTTGAATGAGTCTGTTAGGAACAAAAGCACTCTGATTCAGGCCTACTATCTTTCCAAGAGCATTTTTCATTCTCTCAGTTATGATCTTGCTAATATATTTATATAGCACATTGCAACATGCTATTTGTTTTTTTGTTTTTCTTGGTGAAACGGTAAACATATCTTATTAATAAAAAACAAACATACAGTTTGATACAAAATGGAGGATTTGACAATCCCAAAGAACTCATACAACTAGAAACATACAAAGAAACAAAGTAGAAATACTATCTCAAGAACTTCATACTATCTCAGATACAACATGTAGAAAATTGTCTGATACACCTTAACCATATCAAACAACAACAGATTTGTACTCAAAAGTTCACCAATTCACTATACCATATCTTCTTGCTTACATTTCCTAAACTATAGAGAGCTTTTGATCACTTAACCCACAACCACAGTGACCCCAAGATCTATAGTCTAGGCATCACCAAGAAAGATATAGCACCCTAAACTATTTGTTAAGTTCATGAATCACGATAGTTTGTTATGTTCAAAACATGCAAAGAAGCAAATAAACACCAAAATTGACCATTTTTATGGGTTTAATACATAAACATAAGTAATAACTAAACAAGTATAAGTAACCATGCATGGAACATCACTAACAATCCTTAATAACAACAACCACCTAGAGTTTTTTAATACAATCAATGAACTCCCTTTTTTCAAAGCCAAATCTTGATCTTGTTGTTCCTTAAAGAATGCAACACTTTTCACCATAGTTGTATTCTTGTTGACATTCGCTTCATTTATAATCTCTGTTAGCCTTAAAATATGATGACATATCGGAATTACATTAGTTTTCATTAGGCAAGAACTACAGGGACTATAACTGTTAAG
>BQNB010072283.1:0-32490 GCA_026074375.1 Tanacetum coccineum
TCTACTCAAATTTAAAGATTATTCCAGTCATCAAAACATATTGGGAACTATGTCATGAGCACAAGTTTATAACAGAGGTTGTTGCTAGAAGAGCAAATGGAAGTATAGTGTCTATCACTGAGTCAAATTACAAGAATCTTAACAAGAATAATATTGAAGATATGTATCTGCTTATTGTAAATCATAAGGTAGACGACTATGCTGAGACTGGATTGTTGTGGTCATTATCAGTCTTCATCAGGAGTACAGTGATCTAGGAAAGAGTACATGATCTTCAACTGGGTGTGAAAATCTATCAACAGAAAGTCAATCTTACTGTACCAACAATCACTTTCCCCAGTATTGAGAAGTATGAGATGTTCTCCATTGCCACAGTTCTTGTATATGGCATCATATACGAGAATAGCAAGAAAGAAAAGAGAGTGATGAGACATCAAGAATTCATAAGTTTTGTGATGCTACTTTGAAAAGAGTCTTGGAAGGGTTAAAGAGCTACAACAATGATGTGAAGTATGGTTATGTGACTTCCAGTCTTAGTAAAGAAGATGTTGAATACATGCAACTATTTGCTGAAGAGATTGAAGAACGGTTAAAGCATCATGATCAAATGAGAAGATGGAAAATGTACGTGAATGGAAGACCACTAGGATCAAGGAGGGAACGCTCAGAATAATTGACCCTTAGAGGGAGATTGTTAGGATTATAAAAGTGTTAATTATGATACTTTAAGTAGTTTTATTTATTTGTATTGTTTAGTATTTATTTTACTTTGTAGAAAGTAGTTTGTAATAAGGTTTAATATGCTAAAAGTGAAAAATAGCATATTTACCAAAGATTATGGACTAAATAGTAAATCTTAGAAAAATAAAGGAAGGGAAGCTCTCCTCCCTCTCCTATAAATAGCCACCTAATCATCATTAGGTGGTTGATGGCTTGTAACACATTTTCCCTCCATTTTTCTCTTTTGTTATGAAAATTTGGAAATTATGAAAGACTTGCCTCCATCTCTTGATTCTCTATATCCTACATCGTTCTATATCATGTGATTCAAGCTAAAACAAGACCTAACATGATTTATCAGCAATTCTTAGCCAAATTATTTCAAAGTAGACCGAAAAGAACTTTTTATCTTTGAAATTCATTTTGCAAAGGCATTGTGTTATTTTGAAAATCAATAGATAATGATGTGTAAAATCTGTAGCAATAAAGTTTATAAAATTCTACACACATCATTACTATTATTTTTGGAAAAATATCTCGTACGAGATTAAGTGCCTGGGGAATATCACACGTAGTACAAGTACTAGTATAATAGACCTTTTCACTAGTGGGCAAAATCTGAAGATTAACGCATGAGTATTAATAATAATACCCTAGTGCACTGTGATGAAATTTATGAGAGATATATCAAATTATAACACATTTAAATGAGAAAGATAGTTTAAACATCAAAATATTTTTATATCTAAAATGGATGGTCACTAGGCCGTTAACAACGATGTTCAAATACTCTCAAACAGATGCAACCCAAGTGATGTTAACAATGTAAGAGAATATCCTAGATCGGATGCAACCTAGATCGTTGACGCGTCTTTTGATATAGAAATACTTGTTAAACTACTTTTGACATTTGCACAGATAACAGATAGAACATGTATTCAATCACGTGAAACACAATCAATTTCATATCAAAAGAACTTATAGAGCACACGATTGAGAAAGTCAAACTTGGTCAACGGTAAAAGTCAATGGTCAACGGTCAATGACAAGGTCAAAGTCAACAGTCAAAGTTCATAGACATGGTCAAACTAAGTCAACGATCTAATCTTTAAAGTTCGAGGTTTTTGAGATTAAGTTCACGAGATATGGAAAAATCATATAAAATTTTACACAATTTTATATATCCGTTTTAAACTCATTTTAAATAATTTCGTTCATTTAGTGATATTGAAAACGTTAACACTTTGAAAAGTAATTAAGTTTTATTCACGTTTTAACTTTTGAACTTGTTGATTTATTTATAACCTTTTATATTTTGATATAAAAATTTGAATTTTGTTATTTATTCTTGAGACGTTGGGCTTGAACCAAACATTAGGCTTTATCCGATCCAATAAGGTGGTTCAGTGGGCTTTTGATCTGGCCCATTAGTGGTTCGGTGGTCCACTTAAACCGGCCCAAAAAGGATCAATAACATGCCCAAATAAGATATGGTTCGATGGGCTTATTTTCCGGCCTAATAACTTGGCTCATTTGGTGGTTCGGTGGTCCAAGTATAACTGACCGACCCGTAGTGGTTCGGTGGTGACTCGCTGACCGGGCCATGGTGGTTCAGTGAACATGATGCAATCGATCCACGTGGTTTGGTGAATACCGACCAATGTGGTTTGGTGGAGCCAAGGGAACCGACCCTTCACAGGTTTGGTGGTGTTGATGTAGCCGAGCCATAAGATTCGATGGTTACCGACCTTAGTGGTTTGGTGGGATTATTCCAAGCATTCCAACTTTGTTACAAGCATCATCGAGCCATGGTTTTCAAGCACGAAAAATGACAACAACCTTGCTTAACCATTTCATTAAATACTTAGTATGTACCATTAAAAATCACTAATCTTTTTATGTTTTGAGGTTTAAAGATTAACCTTTATCATTCAGACGTGATTAATTAACATTCCTAAACGCGTAGATGCACACAATTAAACACAAACAATCAAGAACATGAACCCCTTAAGGTTCGGTTCATAACCACGAAACAAACACCCCTTTTTGATCAATTATTTCAATGATACAATTAAAACCAAGTTAACACTAGTCTAATAACATCATACCTAACAAAAGCCCTATGGAAATTTCAACATCTAAACACTTTGAATTTTATGAACCCTAAATCAATTTTTTGATTTTTCAAGATATGTGAAGAGATAAAGAAATTTCTTTTGCAATTGAGATAAGATGATGATTATAAACGACTTTCGTGCTTTACCTTTTGATCAAAATTGGATTCTTGTTTGTGTTTGGGTTTGACCGATCCTAGCTAGCAAAAGAGGAAAGGGAGAAATTTTTTGGTGAAGTGTGTGAATTGTGAGAGTGGATCGGTTGGGGAGGGGTATAAGGGGAGGGATTTTGGTTTTTGGCAAGTCAAGTCCCTAGAGTTTTTAACTTCTATTAACCTAAGCCTAAAGTTTATGCATTACCCCTAACACCTTAATATTAAACTATTTTGCTTTTTAAGTCCTAAAGATGGTAAACTTTTGAGAGTTACACTAACTACTTTTAAGCTTAAACTTATTTTGCAAAACTAGTCACGGAGTTAATCTCGTTAACTCCCCCTCAACTAATGACCCGTTAAAGTTTTAATACTTTTCCCGATTTATTTTTCACATCACTTTTTGAAAAAAAAATTAATTTCCTTTGAGAGCACGTCCTCCCCCTAAAACAAATACACATTTTTTATTTAAAGAGTTGTAGAATTTGTTTGAGTGTTCGAATCCTCTTTGATTGTTTTTCTGATGATGAAATTATTCTGATAAATTCTTTTTGAACATTTTTAGAAATTTTCATATAAAAGCTCGTTCTACCCCTCGAACAAAGACCCGTAGTCTATTTAAAGATTTCTTGGATTTGTTCGAGCGTTCAAAATTTCTTGAAAATCTTTTTCCATTTAAATGACAAAATAGATTTTGAATTAATTTCTAGCATTTTAAAATTGATTGACCCGAACAAGTTTGATAAAAACATATTTTGAGTAAAATTGCTCGGGTCGACAAAGATTTCTCTTTGTTTAAAAAATAAATGCACTTACGTGTACACTTATCTTATTTAGAAAGCGCGGGTTGTGTAGCAAAATATACACAAGCTATTTCTTGAGTTTTAAAACTTGAAATGTTTTGATTTTTTAAACTCAAGACCGAAAAGACTTCTCTTTTCATTGTTAAGGATAAGTGCACTGAAACGTACAATTTCTTTTTCTTTAGGGTACGGGTTGTTATCTGATATGTGATAACAAACCATAAAAAAGATTTGAGAAGACATGTTTTAAAATATTTTAAACTTTCAGTCAAACTTTATAAAATCCCGTGTCATTATTGAATGACATTTCTAAGGTCGTAGATATTATTGATTCTAAAAGACATGGCGAGAAGATTTTTTGTGGTTTTTGAAATTTTCTGATTTTGTATTTTCTTTTTGGATTTTATATTTTTATATTTTGTTTTTGAAAAATATTTAAAAAATGAAAATCTTTTTGTTGTTTTTGTTTTTATAATCTATTCTACCTATAGTTCATGTGATACAAGAAGTAGTAATTTGGATTACTATTCGTCTGACTCTGCAAGTTCTTTCAGCTCTTTAGGCGTAAGGCTCTGCATGCCTAGGCGTTTGATCAGAAATTCAAAGCGTTCTCTTGCGAGTGCTTTAGTGAATATATCCGCCAGCTTATAAGCAGTCTTGAAAAAGTAGAGTTCAACAATCTCATTTTTAACTTGTTCCTCGATAAAATGGTATCTAACAGCAATGTGTTTCATCCTGGAGTGTTGCACGAAGTTGCAAGACAAGGCAATGACGCTCTGTGAGTCACAATACAAAGGAATCTTGTTGTAGTCAAATCCGTAGTCAGTTAACTAAGACCACATCCATAGGATTTGTGCACAACAACCAGACAGGGAGACATATTCAGCTTTAGTTATTGATATTGCAGTACCCTTTTGCTTTTTAGACGACAAAAATAGCTTTTCACCCAAAAATTGTGCACTACCCGATGTACTTTTCCTTGAGTCTTGACAATCTGCATGGTCAGCATTTACAAAAGTTGTTAGATCAAATCCAGTGTCCTTCGGATACCAAAAACCCATATTAATGGTTCCTTTGAGGTATCAAAAGACACGTTTAACCGCAATTAAGTGATTTTCGGTAGGCTTTGCCTGATACCGGACACATATGCAGACGGCAAACACTAGGTCAGGGCGTTTGGCTGTGAGGTACATTAGAGATCCGACCATACCTCAATACCGAGTTGGGTCAATAGGAGTCTCGTTTGGATCCTCGTCCAGTTTTAACCTTTCTACCATGGGAATGTAAACAGGATCACATTGGTGTAAACCATATTTCTTAAGCATCTCAAAAGCATATTTAGATTGGTTTATGAAGATGCCTTTGGGATTTTGAGAAATTTAAAGTCCTAAGAAAAAATCCATTTATCCCATCATTGACATCTTAAAACGTTTGCTCATTTGATCTACAAATTTATCACAGAAACTAGGATTTGTGGAGGCAAATATGATGTCATCGACATAGATTTGTACCAATATGATGTGCTCTCCTTCTTTCCTTATGAACAGAGTTGGATCAACTGCACATTTCACGAATTACTGAGAAAATAAGAACATGGGCAGCAAGTCATACCAAGCCATTGGTGCTTGTTTCAATTCATACAATGCCTTCTTTAGTCGAAAAACATGTGTTGGATGTTCTTGATCAAAAAATCCTCCTGGTTGGGTAATGAATGCTTCTTCTTTGAGAATACCATTGAGAAAAGTAGTCTTCACGTCCATTTGAAATACTGTCATATTCTTGTGAGCAGCATAGGCGATGAAGATGCGAATGGCTTCAATACGCGCAACCGATGCAAATGACTCTTTGAAATCTATCCATTATTCCTGACGAAAACCTTTAGTAACTAACCAAGCCTTGTTTTTCATCACCCTACCATATTCATCAAGTTTTACTTTAAAGATCCACTTTAGGTTGATAAGCGTAACATTGTCTGGTCTTGGTACTAATTCCCACACTTCAAGTCGCTCAAACTTATGAATTTCTTCTTGCATGGCTTCAATCCAGTAGGATTCCGTCATTGCTTCTTTATAATTCTTGGGATCGACTTTTGTTAAGAAGGCGTGAAAATAGCATCATAAGGCATTAGTAGCAAGTTGACGTCTTGTTGAAATAGGTTTGGATGGATTACCGATGATTGTCACTAACGGATGATCCTTTTTCCATCTTCTGGTGTTGATATGAGGATGTTGCAAGGTATACATGTTTGAAGTGTCTATAATCCTTGATGATGACTCAGCTTCGCTGGTTTCTGGAGGAGCGAATGGATTTGTAAAAGTATCACTATCAAACTCTGCTTCTTCTTCATTATTTGGTTCTTCAACATTTCTAGAATTGATTGGAGGAGACGTTGATTCATTGTTTGGTGAAGTACTTAGAGAGGGAGCATCTTGATCAAGTGAAGTAGAGGAAGAAACTCCGGCTGTATTTGGTGGATGTGACAACCATGATTTGAGCAGGTTAGTTAAACCATTAGTATTGACTTATGTGCCTGTTGTAATATATGGTGTATGTGATTCTGTGTGTTTACATGAGTTTATGTGGGTTATGTGAGGTATTGGTAATCAATCCACTGAGTGTGATCATCTCAATGAGATTGGAATAGTGGTGAAATTGATTAAGTTCATTTCGTTCACTTTTGAGTGACAAGGAAATGATTATTGAGGAATAGTGACATATCCGTGTGAAATGTGAAGTATTTATTACGTATATTTATTTTGTTTAGTAATCTAAGATAGGATTTAGATTTTTATGTGTAACTAAAGAAAATGAAAAAATCTATTTTAGGAAAGTTAGGTTGAAATGAAAAGTTAGAAAACTTATTTTTAAAAGTTAGTGAATTTCGATAACAAAAAAGGTATAGACAAATTAGTCTCAAGGTATTTTATAAAAATTCAGGAAATACAAAATAATATATATAATAAATAAATAAAGAATTCTAAATAATATATATAAAATCTCTGAAAAATATATATTTAAAGTATATAAAAATAAATAATATAAATATAAATAAAAATATATATTATAATAATAACACTAATCTCTATAAATATCACTAAAAGCTATACTAACAATATATATTATATATTATTTATATATATATAAAGGCCTAGTCGGCCAGAAAAAAGGAAAAAAAGAAAAAAGGAACAAAGAAAAAAAATAATTGTATTAGGAAACAAATATCTAAACAGCTTTATCTAGGATTACATTTAAGAGCCTAATAAATACAAAAAAATAAAATCCCTAAACCCCTATTGTTGTTCGATAGAGCTAAATCGAGAACCGATCTAGAAAAAAAAAAGAAAATTTTTAGGGTTTTTTAATGTATTTTCAAATTCTTTTTAATTCTAGTTCTATTTTTAATTCGATTTAATCTTAAGTAATGGATGGCTTAGAGGTTTTAATCATGAAAATAAAATTAGGGTTTTTAAATTTCTTCTGAAATTTATATGTATTAATGATGATTGTTGATCATTGGTTCAATATGGGTTCGTGATTATGATCATGCGTTAGGGTCTAGATCCGCGCCGAATTAGTTGTTTAAATTCACTTTAGAAAGTTAGGCCAGTTTTTGTAACGTACATAACTTACTCAATCATAAATTATCAAATCAACAATTTAACAATATACTGGGATTAACCTCAGAGAGTCACTTTCCAGAAAGTTGGTCTTGTGAGTTTTTTATGTCGGGAAGTTGGGGCTTTTGATCCACTACCCGTATAAGGTGAGTTCATAGCCCCACTCTTTTACTCGTTTTGAATAAATGTTTTATAACTTGGGGTGAGAAACATTGCTTGTTTTTAAAACTGGACACAAGTACTTTGCGTGAGATTTTCCCTGTTTACGTGTTGCCTAAGTAGCGTTTAGACCACTACTGCCCCACTTATCATGAACCGTCAATCTCTTGACTGGAGGACCGGTCGAGGGAGCGCGAGTGTTATAAATAGATCTATTGGGACTAATTATCCCTATCCGGGTGAGTAGCGCTCACTACCCACGGGGTGCCCGATAAACGGATATATACCATGTCGAACTTAAGAAGGTAGTCTTGGTCAGTTACCTCGGGGGCTTGTTTCAACCTAGCAATATACTATGCTATAAACGTAATTAGCTTCGGTGTCATGAGCTTAGCGCAACGTAAATACCTTTTTATGTGAAGTTGTATTTGTTATAACTGTCGCATACGTGTTGATATCTTGTGGTCCACTGTAACATCGTTTGAACTAAACCTATGAATTCACTCAACTTTATGTTGACCGTTTTAAGCATGTTTTTCTCAGGTGCTTAGCATGGATGCTGTTGATTGACTTATGTGAAGTCTATTTGCCTGTACCGGTTTACAAAGATTTATCTATGTCTTCAAATACCGTTGTTGAACTTATTTAAGCTTCCGCATTTTAAACTTTGAATCTTTTAAATTTAATCGATGTAAAACTTATTATTATTATTTTCAATCTATGCAACGGTGTTTATTTTCAAAACGTACCTTTAGAGGTCGTTCTTTATGCTTTGTACTTGAGATGTTCAATCAAGTCACGCCTCCGGACACGTGTTCCGTCCAGGCCCCGTCTGGGGGTGTGATCGTCTCATTATTGTTATGTTTTGTGTGAGGATTGAGCGTGAACGTCTCAATGTGGATGGATGTGATTGCATGTTAGCTTGTACGATAGTACGCTGTATGTCCTGCTATGTTATGTTTTATTTATCACATTAATTGGATTTAAAAGTTTGTTTTGCGTGTCTTAAACCTATGACTCTCACCAACCGTTGTGTTGACATTTTTAAGCATCATTTTCTGGTGAGCTTCATGAGAATACTAAGGTTAAGAGAGGTGGCTAGAATGACCGCTTGGATTGCATTGGAGTTCGCTCCTGAGTTTGTTTATGTTTGTTGCATGATTTTGTTGAATGTTATTTGATTTTATTAGGATCGTGAGATATTGTTCTTGTATTGGTGCGACCCTTTTTCATTAACACAAGATGTCGTTCTTTTGGTTTTCGGTATTGTCATGACACATTGTGTCTTTATTGCTTAGTTATGCATTTAGTGTTTCTCTATTTTTGACACCATTGTGTTGTGATGATATCCATGATGTTATGCCTCGTGTTTCTGCCTTGGCGAGGTGTGATAGATTGGTATCAAAGCCTATGGTTATAGAGAACTAGGTGGTTAAGCCTAGACTATAGCTTAAGAGTCCCTCATATAGATGCATTTAGGGCTTATGTGTATGTATATACCTATTATGCTTATTTTCCCTAAGTTTCATAAAGTATATTATACTATATACTATATATATAAGTTGTGTTTTTATTTGTTATTTTGAGATCCGTAACCTGATATAGTCTATGTTTTGTGGTCTATTATAGTATGTCTCCCCCTATTCGTAGAAAGTACCATGATTCAGTTGCTTTTGCAACTGGGTGTAAAAGGATTAAGAATAGCAAGCAGTGTAACCGTAAGATCCGAATTCCTATTGCCATGTGGCCGTGTAGAGTCGAAGAGAAGATGACCTTGAAGGAAGTTGATGGACAAACGGTTGAGGAAATTGAAACAAAGATAATTGCCAAGGATGGCACTATCACTAGAGTTCCTGAAAAATTTCAAGGTTATGAAACGTCTGAAGAAGAGCCAGTGGAACAACCTAGAAGACATGACATGTATGGATTTGTGGATCACCCACAACTTCAACAAGGAAATCCTATGAATGAGTTTGTAACACATCGACTACCTCAGCCAAAAGGTAACATGAATGGATGGTTGATAGAAGATGAGGAAGAAGTTGAGAGGAATGAAGTAGACTCGGACCTTGAGTCCACCGCAAGTAGTAAACCTGTGTGGAAGAAGACAACTAAAGCTGATCATGACCGCGCGTCTCGTAACTGCCCATATTATTCTCAGTGATTGATATGTTTTAGCTTGTTTTTCTTTCTTTCGACGTTTAGAGCCATGTTAGGAATGTTATTTTCGATGTTTGGATTCTAAGTATTAATAATAAAAGTGATTATTAGAATTATTCCTTGTGTTAATTATTGGTTTCATTTTTTTTAAAAAGGTGCTATATGGTGTGTTTATTTTATGAAGTGTCTTCATATGAGGGAGTACAACTGTGAAAGGGGGCGTCTATAATTATGGTGTCCAACATAATTATACATGCGCCACAACATAGGTGGACTTGCAAGTATGATTACATGGATTATTATTGATGCGTTGCATGTATGTATATGGTTATTAAGAAGTATGATAAGATCATGATCCCTATTATATCCTCTAATGTATATAAATTTTATATCTTATAGAAAATGGCTCCATCACGTCGAAGCGAAAACAACGATAACAACAACAACGAGAACCCTGACATTGCTGCTATTATCGCGCAGTAATTGCAAACCATTCTTCCTCAGATTGTCACTCAAGTGACTAACGACGTGAACAATGCTAATAACGGTAATGGAGGAAATGGTGGTGGTGGAAATGGAAATGGTGGGAACAACAGATGCACTCTCAAGGCATTCCAATCTTGTAACCCCAAGGAGTATGATGGGAAAGGAGGTGCGATAGTGCTTACTCGTTGGATCGAGAAGATGGAAAATGTGATTGATAATAGTGGTTGTGCTGAGAATCAAAAGGTAAGGTATGCGGCTAGTTCATTGGTGAACAAAGCTTTGACTTGGTGGAACACTCAAGTCCAAGCAAGAGGACGTGAGGCTGCAATGGCCATGTCATGGAACGATTTTAAGGCATTGATGGTTGAAGAATTCTGCCCAAGTAATGAAATGGAGAAATTGGAGAGTGAGTTCTGGAATCACAAGATGGTGGGAGCTAATCATGCTGCCTACACTGATAGGTTTCATGAGTTGGCCAAGTTGGTCCCACACTTAGTTACACCTGAGTCATCTCGTATTAAGAGGTACATAGCTGGACTGGCTCCTGAGATTAGAGGAATGCTTCGAGCAACCCAACCAACTACTATTCAGAATGCAATACTGAGGGCTGGAATACTTACTGATGAAGCAGTCAGCTGTGGTACCTTGACAAAGGGTAGTGATAAGAGAAAGGGAGTGGAGGAGTGTAGTAAGACTAGGGGATCTTGGAAAGATAACAAGAAGGCAAAGATGGGAACTGGGTTTGTGGAAACAACCCCTACTAGAAATGAAGCCGTGAGCTTAAATCCTAAGTGTAGCAAGTGCTTTACTCACCACCCAGTAAATGGATTCTGCAGGTTATGCTTCAACTGTCAGAAACCGGGTCATTTTATCAAGGATTGTTGGGTTCCAATTAGACAAGCGGTTCCAGTGAATGCAGTTAGGATGAATAATAATCCTAGAGTGTGCTACGAGTGTGGAAGCCCTGGTCACTTCCGCAATAATTGTCCTAAGATGTACCAAGGATCGGGTCAACCAAGTAATCAGTTGGCTTTGGAAGGCAGTCGTAACAATCGGAGCAATGGAAACCAAGTAAGAGGAACAGCTTTCAACGTGAATGTGAATGCAATGGAGGCGGTCCAGGATCCTAAAGTTATAACGGGTACGTTCTCTCGGAATGATCACTTTGTTACTGTATTATTTGATTCTGGAGCCGATTTTAGTTTCATATCTACTGAATTTGCACCCCTACTTGATATGAGACTACTGAATTTGCGCCCCTACTTAATGTGAGACCTAGTATTGTGAACCCTGGTTATGTGATAGAAGTAGCTGATGGTAAGAAAGTAGAAGTGGATAGAATTATCCGTGACTGCAAACTAGAACTAGGAGGTTCCCTGTTTAGCATAAACTTGATACCTTTAGGTCATGGAAGCTTTGATGTGATTGTGGGAATGGATTGGTTGTCCCAACATAAGGCTGTGATAGTATGTCATGAGAAGGTAGTAGAAATACCCGTGGAGGATGGTAGGATCCTTAGGGTACATGGAGAACGGGCTGTAGGAATCACCAAAGCATTGAAGAGTGCAAAGGAGGATGAACCGAGGTTGAGCGATATATCTGTGGTATGTGAATTTGAAGATGTGTTTCCAGAAGACTTGTCAGGATTGCCTCCGCAACGACAAGTGGAGTTTCGCATAGATCTAGTTCCTGGAGCGACGCCTATAGCAAAGTCTCCATATCGTTTAGCGCCTTCGGAGATGCAAGAATTGTCTGGGCAGCTGCAAGAGTTGCAAGACAAGGGGTTCATACGACCTAGTCATTCTCCATGGGGAGCGCCAGTGTTATTTGTCAAGAAGAAGGATGGATCGCTACGTATGTGTATCGATTATAGAGAGTTGAACAAGTTGACGGTTAAGAATCGTTATCCTCTTCCGAGAATTGATGATTTATTTGACCAACTACAAGGATCGTGTTATTTCTCCAAGATAGACCTTCGGTCAGGTTATCACCAACTACGCGTGCATGAAGACGACATACCTAAGACGGCGTTCCGAACGAGATATGGACATTTTGAGTTTACGGTTATGCCTTTTGGGCTAACCAATGCGCCTGCAGTTTTTATGGATCTGATGAACAGAGTTTGTAAACCGTACTTAGATAAGTTCGTTATTGTATTCATCGATGACATCTTAATCTACTCAAAGATGAAGGAAGACCATGAAGTTCGTTTGGGTTTAGTGTTGGAATTGTTAAGGAAGGAGAAGCTGTATGCCAAGTTCTCCAAGTAAGAGTTCTGGTTGCAAGAGGTGCACTTTCTTGGACACGTTGTCAATCAGAATAGTATACATGTGGATCCCAGTAAAATAGAAGCAATAAAGAATTGGAAGACCCCTACGACACCTTCTGAGATTCGATCATTTTTGGGATTAGCCGGTTATTACCGACGGTTTATTGCAAATTTTTCCAAAATTGCTAAACCTCTTACCTCGTTAACTTAAAAGAATCAAAAGTATGTGTGGGGTGTGGAGCAAGAAGAGGCATTTCAAACTTTAAAGAATAACTTGTGTGATGCACCAATATTGACGCTGCCTGATGAAGTGGAAGATTTCGTGGTTTATTGTGATGCATCAACCCAAGGATTAGGTTGTGTACTCATGCAAAGGGGCAAAGTGATTGCTTATGCATCGAGGCAGGTGAAAACCCATGAGAAGAACTATACGACGCATGATTTAGAGTTGGGAGCGGTTATATTTGCGCTTAAGACTTGAAGGCATTATCTGTATGGTACTAAGAGTGTTATCTATACGGATAAAAAAGTCTTCAACACATTTTCGATCAGAAAGAGCTGAATATGCGTCAGAGGAGATGGATTGAGTTGTTTAGTGATTATGAGTGCGAAATTCGTTACCACCCTGGTAAGGCGAACGTAGTGGCTGATGCATTAAGTAGGAAGGAGCGGCTGAAACCTAGACGTGTAAGGGCTATGGCAGTGACTATCCAGATTGGAATGAGAGAAAAGATACAAGCAGCCCAGAGTGAGGCGCTTAAGCAAGAGAATATACTTATGGAAAATCTGTATGGGTTAAATCAACAGATGGAGAAGAAAGAGGGCGAGAGTTTGTATTTCATGGACCGTATATGGGTTCCATTAGTAGGAGGTATGAGAACGATGATCATGGACGAAGCTCACAAGTCTAAGTACTCTGTGCATCCAGGAGCTGATAAGATGTACTATGATCTTCGAGATATGTATTGGTGGCCGGGAATGAAGAGAGATATTGCTACTTATGTTAGTAAGTGTTTGACATGTTCAAAGGTAAAGGCTGAGCATCAAAGGCCTTCGGGCTTACTGCAACAACCTGAGATACCTGAATGGAAGTGGGATAAGATCACTATGGATTTTATCACTAAGTTGCCTAGGTCAAAGAATGGGCATGACACGATTTGGGTCATTGTTGATAGACTGACTAAGTCAGCTCATTTTCTGGCTATAAGAGAGGACTATAGTACTGAGAGATTGGCAAAAATCTAGATCGATGAAATAGTCGCGAGACATGGAGTTCCTGTGTCGATTATTTCAGATAGAGATGGACGATTTACATTGCGTTGCTGGCAGACTGTGCAAAAAGCTTTAGGGACGAGGTTGGATATGAGTTCAGCTTATCATCCCCAAACGGATGGTCAAAGTGAACGTACGATTCAGACTTTAGAGGATATGCTGAGAGCATGTGTGATTGACTTTGGAGGTAGTTGGGATACTCACCTGCCATTGGCTGAGTTTTCCTATAATAATAGTTATCATTCGAGTATAAGATGTGCTCCGTTTGAAGCCTTGTATGGAAGGAAGTGTAGGTCGCCTATTTTATGGGCTGAGATTGGAGAAAGTAGTTTGATTGGACCTGAATTGGTTCAAGAAATGACTGATAAAGTTGTGTTGATAAAGGAAAAGCTCAAAGCAGCAAGAGATCGTCTAAAGAGCTACGTTGATAATAGACGCAAACCATTGGAATTTGAAATAGGAGATCGGGTAATGTTGAAAGTATCACCTTGGAAAGGTGTAATTCATTTTGGGAAAAAGGGAAAGTTGGCACCGAGATACGTAGGACCATTTGAGATTCTTGAAAGGATCGGTCCTGTAGCTTATCGATTAAGGTTGCTTGAGGAATTGAGTGGGGTACATGACACGTTTCATGTGTCAAACCTAAAGAAATGTTTGGCGGATGCTAGTTTGCATGTGCCATTAGGTGAGATAAAGGTTGACAAAACTCTTCGTTTTGTTGAGGAACCTGTGGAGATAATGGATCGTGAAGTTAAGAGTTTAAAGCGTAGTAAGATAGCGTTAGTAAAGGTTCGTTGGAATTCTAAGCGTGGTCCTGAGTTTACTTGGGAACGCGAGGATTATATGAAGTCTAAGTACCCTCAGTTGTTTGTTGATCGAGCTGATGAATCGGCTAGTTAAATCTCGGGACGAGATTTCCTAAAGGAGGGGATACTGTGACAACCATGGCTTGAGCAGGTTAGTCAAACCGTTAGTATTGACTTATGTGCCTGTTGCAATGTATAGTTTATGAGATTTTATGTGTTTATGTGTGTTTATATATGTTTATGTGGGATTGGTAATCAATCTATTGAGTGTGATCATCTCAATGAGATTGGATTGATGGTGAAAATGGTTGAGTTCATTTCGTTCACTTCTGAGTGACAAGGAAATGATTTATGAGATTTGAGCGTTTTCGTGTTGAATGTGTAAGTATTTTTACGTATACGTATTTTTGTGTTAGTAATTTAAGATAGGTTTAGATTTTAGGTGGTAAGTTAAGAAAAATGTAAAATTTCTATTTTAGGAAAATTAAGTTGAAAATGAAAAGTTAAAAGTTATTTTTAAAAGTCTAGTGAATTTCGTTTAAGCAAAAAGGTATAGTCAAATTTGTTAAGGTTTTTATAAAAATGTAAGGAAATATAAGTAATAATGTAATTAATAAAAAAATATAAAAATATATAAAAAAATAAAAAATAAAAAGGCCATATTCGGCCGAAAATTAGAAAAGAAAAAAAAAGAAAAGAAACAAGTTTGAGTCCTAATCTAATACCTAGTTATAGTTAATCTAAAACACTTCTAGGTAGCCTATAAATACAAAACAAAAATCCCTAACCCCCCCCCCCCCCCCATATGTGTAATCGGCAAAACCAAAGGAGAAAAAGAAGAAGAAAAATTTTAGGGTTTTCTTTTAAGGTAATTTCTAATCTTTGTGTAATTCTAGTTAATTAATTTTCAATTATTGTAATCTAAGTATGATGGATTAGGGCTTATAAATTAGGGTTTTAATTTTCTGGAAGTTATAGTTTAATGATGATTGGTTGATCATTAGTTTAATGGGTTACGTGTTTTGATCATGCATTAGGGTTTAGATCGCCCGAATTAATTGTTTAATTCACTGCAGAAAGTTAGGCAGTTTTGTAACGAGCATAACTCAATCATAAATTATCAAATAATTAATTTACAATATACTGGAGATAACCTCAGAGAGTCTACTTTCCAGAAAAGTTGGCCTCGTAAGATTTTATGGTCGGGAAGTGGGTCAAAAGGGCGTTACAAAATCTGTGTGTAAAATAGTGACGAATTTCAGTTTTGGTTTTGATTTTTATAAAAATACTTAGACATCTAGTTAGAAGCTAAAAATCGCGTGGAAGTTAGTTTATATATTTTGTGTGATCCTTTAAGTTTTTCTAAGCATGAAAGGAGGTCTAAAGTGGTCAGCTAGTTTCATACTTTTAGAAGGTCAGATTCTGGACGAATTTTGGACACTTTGGATTAATGAATTTCTAAGGGGTTTTTGTAAAAGGGTAATGGCTTTGGGAGAGCTATGAGAGGTTCATAGGACATATATGTAGCATGATGAATTTTGGTTTGAATTATGGGAGTGTTTAAGTGGTGCGTTTAGGACGTGTAAGTGAGTATAAATTTCTGCTCAAAACCAGAAAATATAAAGTGTAGCATTGAAGTGTAAATAGCATATGTAGGAGTTGGAAAAGGTTTAATCAAGTTATAGGCATGGTGATAGACTTAGATTAATCCTTCATTGTTAGATGTTAAATCCTATTGGTTGGTTGCCTTAAGATGGTAGCTTATTGTGTGCTTAATTGTTTAGATTGTCCGTGAAGTGTTTGTGAAGATTTTGTTGGAATCTTTTAGGAAGCTAAGCATCAGGTGAGTTTCATAACCCCTTTTTCTTATGTTTTCTTGGGGTGAAAATGATGCAAAGAGGCTTTAAAATGTTTTAGTTACTGTGATAATGTGGTTTAAATTATGCATGAGTTATACGTGACTATTGTATGTTATGTGCTACTTGCTTTTATGGTATGAATTGTTGTGCTTGAGCGTGATCGTCTTATGGTGTTTATGAATTTGTTTGGTAGTAAGCGTGATCGTCATATTACTGTGAGTTGTTTGAGTGAGCGTGATTGTCTCATTGTTGTTATGCTTGGTGTGAGGATTGAGCGTGAATGTCTCAATGTGTATTGATGTAATTGCATGTTAGCTTGTATGATAGTACGTTGTATGTCCTGCTATGTTATGTTTTATTTATCACAGTAATTGGATTTAAAGGTTTGTTTTGCGTGTCTCAAACCTATGACACTCACCAACCATTGTGTTGACGTTTTTAAGCATCATTTTCAGGTAAGCTTCGTGAGAATATTGAGGTTATGAGAAGTGGCTAGAGTGACCGCTAGGATTGCATTGGAGTTCGCTCCTGAGTTTGTTTATGTTTGTCGCCTGGATTTTGTCGAATGTTATTTGATTTTATTAAGTTCATGAAGTATTGTCCTTGTATTGGTGAAACCCTTTTTCATTAATACAAGATGTCGTTCATTTGGTTTTCGATATTGTCATGACACATTGTGTCTTTATGACTTGGTTATGCATTTTAGTGTTTCTCTATTGTTGACACCATTGTGTTGTGATGATATCCATGACGTTACGCCTTGTGTTTCCGCCTTAGTGGGGTATGATAACAAGAAGAGGTGCCCTAAGAGATTTGAAGATCAAGAACAAGTCATGGTTTAACATTAAGTTGTTGTTCAAGAAGAAATTGCTATTTAAAAATGTACTCTTTTATGTTTGATTGTTATATGAACAAGTGTTATAATTCTTTTTTCACTTGAATATTTTTGTTTATTATGTTACATGAATGTGATTCTATTATATATCATATGTGATATTCTAGGAAATCATATATGATTTTACATCAGTTTCTTTTACATTTGAATTATCATATGTGATATTTGTATTTTACAATTTGGTAACAAAGTATCATATGTGATTTCTTTCATAAATCACATATGATTTAACATGATCATCACTGATTTATCAGCTATCATACTTGACGTTTATACAATGATAACATGTGTTCCTGTTCTAATACTATTTTTACGAGTGATTATGAATGTGTGCATAAAACTTAAACAAAATAGACATAATATTCAAAATCAAATCCGCAAGACATTGTACTCGTTTCAGAAGGTTTACAAAATCGTTTATAGAAAATAAATGGGGATCACATTTTTTTCATGTGCGTATCGTCTATAGAAAATAAATGGAGATCACATTTTTTTCGTGTGCATCTTTGCAAACCCTACACTCCATTCTTGGCAATCACTCCGTTGTAGATTTCTATATGCATCATTAAGAAAACCCCACACTCCGTTGCATTGTCTTTTTGTAGCTCACTTTGGTCTAATGATTGTTGTTTCTTAATGTTCACTTCTCTGGCATTGAGATGATTAAATTCTTAAAAATGCCTTGAAAACAACTTTCTCTACACAAATAAAAAGATTTTATTTTATTTCAGGCACATTATCATATATGATATATTATAGTGTTCAAAAGTTGACTTTCAAGCAGATTATCATATATGATATTATACACACAACTAACTTTTAATTACTCACCAGGAGATGACAGGCTTGCTTGTATTTTAGTTTCACGTACATTATCATATATGATATTTTATAGTGTTAAAGAAGTTGACTTTCAAGCAAATTATCATATATGATATTATACACGAAACTAACTTTTTAGTACTCACCAGGAGATCACAAGCTGCTTGTATTTTATTTTCAATCACATTATCATATATGATATATAGTAAAAATGCTTAAAACCTAGCGTATATCATATATGATATAGTACATAAGTTTTTACACTTTTTTCAGGCAACTTATCATATATGATTTTTCAATAACATGTCATACTATATCTATTCAGCGTAGATTAAGCCATAAAACCTAGTGATTCATAAAAATAAGCTAATAAGTTAGCTTATAATTCAGCATAATCAATTCAGATGATGATAATTCATTAGCCTATTCACATCAATCACCTAATAAGCTGGCTTATCATTCAACACGATAAATTCACATAATTCGTAAATAAGCTGAATTTATAATATAAGTTCAGATGATGATAAATTCATATGCTTAATCATATCAAATAAGCTAAAAAAGGATAAGCTGAATTATAAGCTTATTCACATCAAATAAGCTTAAAAAGATATATAAAAATAGATCGGATGAACTTTACCTGATGTTAATGAACTGGAGAAGGAGATAATCGATTTACGAATAAGATGATCGATTAATTAGATGTTCGTGATTATTGATTCAGATCTCATTTGTTTGTGTGTGTTTTTAGTGTGTGTTAGATGAGAGAGAGAGAGAGAGTTATAGATCTAAAAGACGGGGTGTGAGTGATTGGAGGTGTTGTTGGTGTGGGACGTGAAATGACTACAATACCCGTCTGCTTTTTTATTAATTTTCTTTTTTTTGTTTAATAAGTGAGTTTTAATCTTAGCCATAGATGGGTTTTAAATGAAAGGCTTGGATCAGTCCCCCAGTATCTAAGGAATAGAGGGAATCCAATATAACTCTCCTTTATGTTGAGAGAAAGAGAAAACTGATAAGTCAAGAGAAAGAAAGGGTACAATAGACAATTCAAAATAAAATAAGTTTTTTTATGTATGATTTAATTATTTAGATATATATGAAATTTACAAAGATTTTGAAGGAGATATATGCAATTATGATTTTTGGTTGGATATATATATGCAATTATTGACTTTTGGAAGGATATATATGCAATTGTCCCTATATGGATTCTAATAACAATAGTTGAGGTATTTCAAATCATGAATGATAAAGATCCTAATAGCTATAATGCTTTTGAATGATAATAAGGTATGATTAGAATTTGTCATAACATTAAGTGTTAGACATTAAGTTAAGTGAAGGGGATTAGACTGTAATGTATGACCAATGTATGGTCTAATCATAATATATGTCTAATGTTGAACTTGGACATGTAAATACTGAGAAGAATTACCCTTGAAATTAAATGTGAAAATATTAAAATGATGATGAAACATGTTATATAGAAACATGTCGAGTAATTCGCGATAGCAAAATACGGATGAATGTATTGGATAGAAGCGTTGCACTAGAATCCTTTAAAGATATAAAATGCGCTAGATGAATTGTAAAACATGACTAAAATCATGTAGATATATAAGGATGTGTATGATGAGTAAAATGAGATTATTGAGTATGTTATAGAATAAACCTATGTAAGGTTTATACGCGGAAGAGTCGAGTGGACTAAAATGATTTGTCAACTTGGGGTTGACGAGAGAATGATAAATGCATTGTGAGAATGCATATGGAATATGTAAAATATGAAATTGATAAATATCATATAGATCTTGTCCAAGATAATGAAAATGTGATGAAATTGCGTAAGGCAATAAAATTTGGAAATGGAAATGTACTTGATTGGAAAAGTATATAGATAATGAATGAGTAAAGAATGATAAGGTAAAGTATCTTGGATCCAATGCTCTAGTTCTTGATTCTTTCAATATGTGATAGCTTGCCTTCATGACATGGATGTAATAGCTTGCCTTCATGGCATGGATGTGATAGCTTGCCTTTATGGCATGGATGTAATAGCTTGCCTTCATGGCATAGATGTAATAGCTTGCCTTCATGGCATGAATATGATAGCTTGCCTTTATGGCATGGATGTGATAGCTTGTCTTCATGACATGGATGTTAAGCTTGCCTTTAGGACATGGTTGTTAAGCGTGCCTTTATGGCATGGTTGATAAGCTCGCCTTTATGGCATGGTTGCTAGCTTGCTTTCATGGCATGGATGAAAAGGTTAGTAGGATTGGATCCAAGGCTAGAAAAGATGGAATTAAAAATGTAAAATCATTGACATGGGATCATTGAAAGAAAAGATAGAAGTGTAGACGGGTATGAGTGTTTGTGTCATGAATTCTTAAGTGTGATAATTATAATCTCCTTATTAAAATGAATTGGGACGTCTCTTCATTTAAATTAAGAAATTGTAAATCCTGAACCATAAATTTATAATTCTTTATTTACATAGATTAGGACGCCTCTTTATGTAAATAACAAATTGTAAATGAGTGGGCTTATGTGTATCCGGTATGGCATGAGCACGGGCAGAGGAATAAAGAATGAAAACTAAAACAAGGTAGTCGTCATGATAAATGAGATTAGTATAAATTGAAAATTTATAATGGCGTATAATGTTATGTGTGAAGATATTAAGATAGATGCCTAAAATGATGATTGTGCGTTAAGTGGAGAAGATAATCGGGTAGGTAATTCCTAAAACTTAAAAGGAAGTTGCTTAAGTAATACATAGAACTGGTTTTGATAGTGCCATTTAGATGGTACTCGTTAAAACTTGAAAATAAGTTACCGGTTTTTGGGATAAGAATTTTGATGTGGATTAAGAGAGTCCTAGAAAATACGTGTTGGATTAAGTGGAATGCGAGATAGACCAGCATTTGACTTTACGACATATTAGTGCATTGGTGAATGATGTAGGAATAGTGTTGGAGTTTGACTTATATAAGGTCAAATTTGAATTTACCAAGTGACTTTTGTGCTTGTTGAAAATTAAAAAAAAAGAAATGAGTAAGAACATGAGGTTATAGTGAAAAAGTTAATAAAATGATAGATTGACAATCGTAAAATGTAACTTGAATGGCATATGTCATTAGCAAGACTTAAAATGTGATAGAAATAAGCATAAGGAAGTACGGATTAGATTGACGAGTATGTTATAGTGTAGCTAGTGTTGCAATAGTATGTAGATTGTTGTAATTGAAAGGATAAGATTTTAGCATTAAAGATGAAATAGGGTTAAAGATGTAGACCAATTTTGTGTATGGACATAAACTTTATAAGAATTGATTTCGGGGACGAAATTATAATAACGGGGTAGATTTGTAACATCCCAAAACCGGTTTTTAAGTATTATATTATGACTATGCCATTCAATAGGTTTGACTACGACTTTATAAGTTGAAGGTGTTACGTGATTAGTTAGTCAAGGTTTTAAGTGGAAAGTCAAGCTTGTTAGTCAAACCCGATAGTCAAATTATAAGTCTATATATTATGTAAATGGTTTTAGAAAGTAATAGATGTCACATTTATGTAGGAATAAGACTAAAAGGGTCATTATTGACAAATGATCAAAGTTATAACTAATTTATAACTAGTATATCTATAGGAAATCCCTGGAACTTCAAAAAAATATCCTAAGAGGTGGTGGTGTTGTGTAGGACGAACCAAGCAAGAGAAAAGAGAAGGAAAACTTAAACTAGTAATGATCATGTGAAGAAGATCAAGGTTTCAATTCAAGGGTTAAATTCATAGCAATAATCTCGTACAATTAATCATAATATTGAGTTAATTGATGAATTTAAGAATTAGGGTTCATGTACCTAATTTAGAGGTTTTGGGTAAAAGGTGTTTCTAAGTAAAGTATGAGGTTAAAAAAATTATAGGTTATAAGTAATTTGATATGTTGGGGGTTTTCCCATATGATCATGATATGATCATATGAATGTTATAAAAGAGATGGGTATGTCTTGGGTAAGCATAAAAACCCTTAATTTGTTATGGTATTTTATTTATGTGATGTTGGTTTGTAATGATTATGGCTTAGGAAAGCAAGCTTTGAATGATGATGATGATGTATCAAAAACTTAGCTTGGATTCAAGGTAAGTAACTTTGGTTATGCTATGTATAATATAGATGTTATCATATTGCGATTATGAATTAGGGTGATAGGAATTGAAAGACTTGGCTTAGAAAGTGTGGTATGATTAAAGGCTTGATTAGTTGGGTGGTTGTATGTTAGTCCTTTGGTTGTTGATTAACAAAGGTATGTGTTTGGAATTACTATGTGATTGATGTTATGTTAAAGCATGTTATAGTATTTTTGTAGTTAAATTTTGAATGGTAATAGTTATTGTGTTAATGGTGTATGTTCATGTCGCAAGTATGAGTAATAGATGTATTATTCATGTTGTAACCTGGTTAGTTACTAAGTGATGTGCTGTCGTGTAGGGTCAATTATTGATTACCAAGTTTTAAATTTATATTTTACCGACTTTACCTAAAACAACACTTTAACGGGCAGTGTACCCGATCGGTGGGAGTTTCGTGGTTAGTAGGGTGTCGAACACTAAGAGCGAATACTAACCTTATATTCTAACAATATTTTATTTAATCTAATTAGTCTATGTTAATTCTAATTACTGGTTAAACCTATGCTATATACATTTTCTAATGATAGGGGGTTTTCAGCCTGAGAGACTGGTACAGGTTTGGTGGTGACAAGAATCAATTCAATACACAATAAACATGCAAGAAGAAAATTAAAAGATAAAAGAGCAGTATAAGCCAAATGATAAAAAATTGTATTAGCCATATTAAATCCTGTTAAATGCTGGTTTGTTTGTTTAGTGCAATGATTACTTATCTCGAAGCGGCATATAATTCTTAAGACTTAGGCGGGACATCATCCTAAGACCTAGACACTATTAATCCTGTCACAATTAATGCATTCGCATAAAGCATCATTTAGTTTAATTATAATTCATGTTAGGGAATCAAAGCAGTGGTGATCCTGTTAAAACCCTAGCCCATTGGGACTTTACCCACTTATTGATTGACGGTGTTTTATATACTGGTAGTTCACTATTCGTGTCGTCACCAATTAATTAAGAACATACTTGTTGAATCAATCGGGTCACCTGCCGATCCTACTAAGCTCATAATTCAAAGGCAAAGATAGAACATTATTTGTGATCCTATTGGTCTAGTAATATAAAACATGATATGGAGAGTTATCCCAGTACCTAGATTACTTGTTATGTATCAATGATAGGTCTCATATTCAAGCACATAGACAAGTATTAGGTGATAAACATAATTAAACAATCAACGATTAATTAAGAAATCGATTTAAAAAAAACCAAACATTAAAATTTCATTAAGATGGCTAATACCTGCGGTTATTAGCCAATAACCATTGTAATTATACAAGCGAAATCAAACGATTAAGAGAGTAAAAATTACATGATGTATTCTATGGATTCGTAATCAATGCTTGACCTTGGTGGCTCTTCTTTTCTTTAGAAAACCGTCTTTTATAACTATGGTATAAGGAATATGATTTTGCACTCCGAAAACTCATTTTTGAGTCTTCTATTTATAGTGTCTGAAAAAGACTGGATATGCCGTATTGAGTAGGGTCAATACGGCGTATAGGGCTGGATTCCTTGGAGTGCGTGCTACGTTCTCGATCAATCATCTATATCATTCCTAATTTACATTTATTATTGTATCGTTGAATACTTATCTAGCTGGATACGGCGTATGGTAGCAAAGGGATACGCCGTATTGAGAATTGGTTAAACGCGTTTTCTTGTGAAGATTTGGCGCCGATGTAGTCAGAAAGTAGTAATCTTCAAATTTCTTCGTTTTAGCTCAAAATTATGCGCCTTTTAGCCTGTCTTCACAAATCACTTCGTAATTACTGCAATTATCAACTTTAAAGCAATTAAGTACCAAATCTTGCAATAATTATATAAAAGCGGGTAAAATAGTTAGGATAAATGATGCTATAAAGTGATGTTATTTGATGTCATCACTAAGCGTAAGCTTACTCTTTAGTTGTTGCCATTTTGTAGGTTGTGTGGCTTATGTATGGTCTTAAGTAAGACCCACGGATATAAAGTTGAAAGATTAGAAGGGCATAGGTATTGAAGGTTATGTTATAGTTTGTATATACCAGGCTTGAACAAGTGAACCCTCTTGAGTCGTCGAGTTAAAGTATTTTCGTAATGTGTTGTGTAATGAATGTCTTATTATAGTTGTAAAACTATATTTACAGAAGTTGAAGCATGTCATAGTCTTGTATTATAGATATGAGTTAAAGTGTATTTGAAAGTGGGTCAAAATAGGGGTTTGGCAAATCCCGTAAGGCATGTGTTCATGGGTTATTTAGACCACGAATGTTTATGAAAAGTATCTATGATGTTATGTTAATGAAATGTGGAAATTTTGGTGTTTTGTCGAGTCATGGAAGTCGTTTCTCAGAAATTAAAGTAAGTTGTAAAAAGTTGGGTTTTTGGTAAAATTTAAAAATAGGAGCATAAGGTCTTCCGTGTCTGAGCATAAGGCCTTCTACAATCAAAATGGTCTTTTGAGTTTTCTGAGTACAAGGCATAAGCCTTTATGGGTTTGGACAGAAGGCCTTGCACCTAAAAATGAACTTTCTAAGTTTCTGGGATCAGACCATACGTCCTTTTAGACCTTGTCATAAGGGCG
This sequence comes from Tanacetum coccineum, assembly GCA_026074375.1. Taxonomy (NCBI): domain Eukaryota; kingdom Viridiplantae; phylum Streptophyta; class Magnoliopsida; order Asterales; family Asteraceae; genus Tanacetum; species Tanacetum coccineum. The sequence goes on from BQNB010072283.1 coordinate 24,904, forward strand.
CATGGTACTCATGTAGTTTTAGCAAATTTTTGTCATTTTTTGAAAAATCATATCTTTTAAATCGTAAGTCGTTAGAGGTCGTGCAACCCACCATTTTGACGGTAACTGAGTTTACTTTTATTTAAAAATACTTTGAAGGTCTAATTATTAATATATATTTTTCAGTTTATTAAAGTGTAACAGAAGGTCAGTTATAGCCAAGTTGTTTATGCGAAAAGTTTAATTTTTGGTCAAGTCGGGAAAGGGGTGTTTCATTAACTACGCTTTATAATGCCATATTCACACCTTAAGTGATTTGTCATCAGCAAGTAAACTTACGACTGAATAACTTGTTTATGTAAACTTTTATGTAGTATGACATATATTTTTTATATCAAAACTCGAAGATCATTAAATATAAATATCAATTTAACGTGAATATATGTATTAGCAGTAGCGCTTCAGCAACTGAAGAACAAGGCCAAAAGAAGTAGTTCTAGTTCAGCTTGGTTTTACAAGGCCAAGTTATACAATGTCCATATCCTCTTAGAAGCTGAACAAAATTTTACTTCTAGATGTTTACAAGGTAGGAAACTTTGCTTTATCAAAAGTAATAAAGCAAATATCCTTGTGAATTATTTCTTACAAAGTTGGTAAAGAAGTACAAATAGTACACTCAAATGTTCCTTAAAAGAAGACTTTTCCTTTACTTAGTATGGATGCATTAAATGAGATCTCAACCACTCATTTGATGCTTGAAAAGTGTAAAGATGAACCTCTTGTAAACCCTAATTCCTTACTATAAAAGGAATATTGTATTCAAGTAAATAAGCATTTTGCAATTAATGTGAAACACATTCAAGAGCACATTTACTCCTTGAATCAAACTATAGAACCAACTAAGCCTTCATCTTCAGTTTAGGGTAAGAAAGTTTGTACTTAAACATCTACTTTAGTTCATTTTTAAGTTAGAGAGGAGATCACCAAATTGTCATTCAACTGCTTTGCTATTCCGTACGTAAAGCGTGTCATAGATTTTTTATTCAAATTAATAAGAATTTATACGTTGAAAAGTACTTGATATTATTTGTTTTAACTTGTTCTTATATTGTTATATTTAGAGTTAAAACCATACACTTTGTTGCCATGGAATGTGATTAGTTTAACTTGATAAGCTAATATCACATTCAAGGGGACCAACAAGTGGTATCAGAGCAGTTTGATTTGTAAACCTTTTTCAAAAAGCTTTTATAAATGCTCAAAAGATTTTTAAAATTAAGATCCATAAATGGCAGCAAAAGTACCACTTACTATAGACTACATGGGTGACAGTTAAATGCTACTCCCATGCTAGAAGTGGAAAATTTTACAAATTAGAAGAAAAGGTTCATATGCCACTTAATTGGTGTTGAACCTCTATTCAAAAGATCATTACTGATGGACCTTGTGTTTTTTGGTAGCTGATGGTTTACGTAAACCCGAAGCACAATGGTTAGATAATGAGAGAAAGGCTGCTAATCTTGATCAGCGCCTAAAAAGTCTCATCATGTCTATTTTACCAGATGAACTCAATCATTAATTATGAGACCGCTAAATCAACCTGGGAAGACCAGATATTATATCATGAGGACCCCTCTGATGTGAAAAAATAAGGTCATGAGCCTTTAAGTTGTGCTACAATACCTTCAATCACAAAGAATGTGAAAACATCACATACACTTTCACCAGATACAAAGCTTTAATGAATGAACTGGTAAATAATGGTGTCACTCTTTCAAAACTAGAAATCAATAATGGCTTTGTCAACAGCTTGCCAAAGAAATGGTTAAATTTTTGCCAAAGTCTCAGAAATGCTAACCATGTTAGGCATTCTGACTTGGCTTATTTTTTTGGTAAACTCAAGTACAAAGAGAATTTAATAGATAGCATCTATTAAACTGAAAAGAAAAAAACTTTGACCACTACCACACCTTTATCCACTGCTTTCTTTTCAAACTCTAGTGTCCAAGGCTTTCAAGATAGTCCTGATGATGAAGAGGATACTAGAAGTAGTGAAGAATACATGAATGACCTAGAAATAGAATTTCATGAAAGAGCTCTCTTGGCCAAGTTAACTAGGTTCTTTAAGAAATGCCCTCAAAGGTTCAGCAATGCAAAGGCAACTGACAAGACTAAGTGTTACAAATGCGGTAGGACTGGCCACATTGCCAAACATTGTTTCTCCAAAATGTCCATTCCCTCATAATTATCTCCTTTCCAAAACAGAAACCAACCAAAATTCATCACCTCCTCTCAAGAACACAAACCTAAACTGAGGCTTTAAAAGGATTTTAAAGCAAAATACAAAAAAATTAAGGCTAAACTTGCTCTTTTAAGTTCAAGTGCTTCATTTTCCAAATCTGCTCAAGTCGGAAACCAGGGTCTTATTGCTGAAGCCTATAAATAGGATAAAGAAGATATGTCATATAATGACAATGAAATGGTAAAGGTTAAAGTGCTCATGGAACTTGCTGATGATGAAAGTGGTGTGGTGGGAAAATAAAGTGCCAGAAATGGTGAATAAGTTAAGATCTCCATCGAAAAGGTACACACTCTTCTTGAATTAAAAGATAATGATGAAAGAAAATATTTTCTTGATTATTTTTGTGTAGATGTTAATTTTGTTGAAGAACAAAGAAATAATCTGATGATCAAACATAGGATTGTTGTTAAGGAGCTGAACACTTGTAAGGAAAAACTGTTAGAATTAAAACATGCCAAAGCGGTCTTGTTATGTCATAACTCTTTTAAGACTTCGATAATAAACTAGCCCAACACAGCATCTGGTTTTTGTTTCTTTTCCTGAGTTTCTTTTCCTTTATAAATATAGTACCTCTACTAAATAATTTAGTAGTGGTATTATTCTTTTTTTTAGCCTTGAGTTGCTTTCTGGAGAAATATAGTAACTTTGGTAGAATTTAGTATCTCTGCTAAATAACTTAGTATCGATACTATTGTTGTGCATCTTTCCTAAATGCATATTTCATGTATTTTGTCCATTCTTGGCCATTTCTCGCATCTTTTCATTCTAATGCTTTGATTAACCTGAATATGAAAATATAAACGAATTAAATACCAAATTCACATGAAAAATATAAAACAAAGCAATAAACATGGAAATTTGATACTAAAAAGTATAAACCATTTGATGTCATCAGCATGATTTGTCTCTTGACTGATTGCCTGGATTTGAAGGTAATTTCGTATTCACTGAGCTCTATTGCCCATTTTGATATTTCGCTTGTCTACTCATGGTTTGATAAAACTTGTTTTAGTGGTTTGTCTGTCAGAACATGTGTCAAGTGTGCCTGGAAATACCGGTTAAACCACCTTGATGACAATATCATGGCAAATACGAGCTTCTCCAGTGGAGGGTAGTTTACTTATGCATCTTGCAGGACCTTGCTGAAGAGGTAGATCGGGTTTTTAACCTTGTTTCGTTCTCCTAGCATCATTGAGTTTGTAGCTTCATGAGAGGCTGCTAAGTACATGGTAAGAGTTTCACCAGGTATCAGAGCGGTAGGGTTAGAATATCTTGAGGTCCTAAAATGCCGTCTGAGCTTTGTCAGTCCATTCGAATACCTTGCTTTTGTTGCACTCGACCAAGACCTTAAATAATGGTAGTTGTTTTTCTAATGCTCAAGATAGGGACCGACTGAGAGCTGTAAGTTTCCTATTGAGGCTTTGTACTTCTGAGAGGTTCTTGCTAAATCTTCTTGGGTTTTTCCCTAATTCCCGTGGCGTCGTAATGTGCCTCAAGAACTGACCATCTTCGACTAAGAAGGTACATTTAGCTAGGTTTAGCTTCATGTTCATCCTTCGGAGGTTTTGGAATGTATCAATGATGTCGTGTAATAAGGCCTCCTCTATCTTTCTTTTGATGACCATATCGTCGACATATTCAGAAAAGTAATTACGATTGCACTAAGCTTATGAAACCGAAGCTACAACAATAGTTATGTAGGCAAATCAATGCAAAGCAAATTGCCCGAGTAGGTGTCCAACCCGAGACTACCTAGAATTCCGATATGGTATACATCTGTTTGATCTTTAGCTCCAATACAAGTAAGAATCACCAAACCCGGACGGGGATGTTAATCCCAATAGATCTATTTATAACACCCGCGCTTACACCAAGTAATTAATGATTCATGATAGTAGGCATAGAGGGTTATCGGTACTTAGGCTAATCCGTAATCATTTAAAATCTACTTACGTCCAACAGTTAAACAAGCAATGTATCTCACCCCGAGATTTGCAAAATAGTTATAAAGCAGTTACAGCGGTGCTATAAACTTACCTTAAGCAAAAGTAATGATTCCAGAAATAATCAATAAAGTGTAATAGCATAACGGTTCTTAAACGCGACCTAATTAATAACGAGTCGATTTAGAATTTATGCAAATGAAGTAAAATGATGCAAATGTGTTTTTATAATTTTGTATCACCAATAAATGTTTGTGTTTTAGTTTTATAAGTCAAAATACGTTTTACGTCAAAGTACCCAACTTTGACACACTGTATCTTATTCGTTTCTTAACATTTTTGTAAACTTATGACTGGTATGAAAAGTGTGTGGATAATACTACAACAATGTTTAAGGACATTATACCTCAACCGGACTCCAAAACCCCTAAAAATGTCCCCAAAGTTGATGGACCAGCCTACTTTTACAAGGAAAATACATGTTGATCATTTTTATAAGTCATTTTTTGCCCAACTTTGAGAGGTCGTAACTTCTTCGTTACAAGGCTTCACGACTAGATCAAATACAATCTGGAAACGGGAGTCCGAGGTCTACAAAAAGTCTTTTGAGCATTTTAACCAGTTTGGACTTTATGCGGCTCGAAAACGAGCACGAAGTCACGACATCAGAAATAAAACGTGTAGTTTTTCATGATACACTAGTTTTTGTTTGATTTTTAAATTAGCATAAATTCTTCGTTATAAGCTCGGTTTTAACGATTCAAGTGGCCACGTGAAGCTTATAGTGTCTACATTCTAGGAAAAACAATAAATGTTGCAAAATCCAACTTCTTGCTGCCTAGGAACATATCTAGATCATAATTAACATTTTTTAATCATACTTACACTATAAATCAAACACAAATTATTACAAGAACATATAAACTTTATATACAACTTTTTACATCTTTTTAAAAGGATTATTTTACACAAACCATGGTGATATATTTTTATCAAGAAAAATATATGTATGAATGTATAAGAAAAATAATAAGATGGGTGTGAGTATGTTACTTACAACAATGAAGATAAGATGAAATTATTTTACCATCAAAACTTAGTAAAAACCTCAAGATTTTACAAACCCAATTTCTTGTAAATCCTAGCTTTGAAAATGTTCTTGCACCCTTGAATACCCAAGAACTTAATAACTAAGTAACCTTAACACTACACTTCCTTGTAAATACTTGAATAAAAATCAAAAACCAATTTTCTTGCTTGTTCTTGTTTTAGCCGTGGGTTTTTGAGAGCCAAAGAGGAGAGAAAATGAATTTTGTGAAGTGGTAACTGTGAAGTATGTGCTAGTTTACTTGTCCCTTTTCAAAACGCATTTAAGGTTAAGTCTTTCCTAATAGTTACTAGCAAACCAAAAATGGGATATTGTGTCTTGGTCTTCCTCTTCTTGCCGTGTGATTTTACCCAAAGAGGGGTAGGTACAAGTTTATGAGTACAAGGAAAATCACAAGATGGCATATGAACTAGTTATGTACATAAATGGTGTTGTATCGATGTATGTGGCCAGAGTTTATAGGACGAAGGAGCCTTGTATCAATACATACATGTTTTATGTATTAGATAATTAGGATCATTATGAATATTTGCATGACTTAATTGTTAAGTAATATTATTTGAATAATTGTTATGTGAATTAGTTTTATGTTTATATTGTTTTATTTTAAGTATTGGACTTGTGAAAAAATAAAAGGGTTTTTTGAAAATAAATATAAACATGACTAATTATTATGAAATTAGATTTATTATGGACTATTTATAGTTCATAATGTGTTTTCTAAATTAAAGTTTTATTTTGAATGGTTAAAACTGGACGCTATGGACTCATGGGAAGTACGGCTCATCCACTAGAATAAACTATAAGAGAAGTTTAATAGGATTTTCCTAAAGATTTTAGGTTTTTAATACGCTTTGCGCTGACCTGATTCTCCGCTTCTTTGTGCGTTCGATTGGAGTTACCGTGAACCATGACATGTCACTACAGTGTCATTATTAAAGTTTTAAAAATTAGTGCTACAAAGTTGTTTTGCATACCTCTTTGTACATATTTTTAACCATTTTTTTTCTTTTCCCGCGATAAAACATAATTCTTTATATTTGGAAACACGTTGAATCGTCAATTTTAAAAAGGTAACACTATTTATACATTAGATGTATAGAAAATATGTGATATCGTAATAAATAACTTAATTGAGTAAATTTTTATTAAAATCTATGATACGAAGATGTATGCATGCTTCTTCGTACATATTTGTCACGACAAATATAATACCCTTTTTAAATAAGTTATTGCCAGCCAATTTGTAAAAACACTTGTAGATGCTTTTTACTATGCGTGAGACGTATGTAGATCGTAATCCCAAGGTGATTGTACACTTTTTCGTGAGACGTTAGTGTTACACAATCACAGTTTTTTATTGGACGACTTAATCGGTTTATAGGTGAGACCTTAGATCGAGGCATAAGATGGAATAAAACATGCTTACTAGAATATTATTGTAATAAAGTAAGTCCCATATAGTTCTAGGAATTGCACATGTGGAAATTATTGATCGTCAATTACCTTTTGAATACACCATCACTAGCAGATCAACCGATGTGGTGGTGGTATGTCAAGTAGGATCCTAGCTTTTGGAAAATTAATTGTTTATTAGATTAAACACGGCTAGTTAATTTTCTTCAAGAAGTTTTATCGAAAATACTAATTCTTGAACTTTAACTATGTTTTGTAGTTGGCACAACTTGTTCAAAACATAAACCATTCGGCTTTCAGGTCGATGTTTGAAAGAGAAAAACTTTCTGGAAATAATTTCAATGACTGGTTTCGTCAACTTAAGTTAGTCTTGGGAGTTGAAAATAAAATGTATGTCACTGAACAGCCATTACCCGTGGCTCCTGCTGCAAATTCTGCGGCACAAGTGTTGTCACAATGGAATGCAGTTTATGATGCATATAATGAGGTTGCTTGTCTAATACTCGGTAGTATGACTCTTGAGCTTCATAGACAGTTTGAAAACTCCTCACCATATGACATGATAAAAGAGCTTAAATCTATGTTTGAAAAATAAGTTGGAGTGGAGAGGTTTTACCTAATCCAAACTTTCCATGCTTGCAAACAAGAGGAGGGTAAATTAGTTGCTACATATGTTCTATAGATGAAAGGATATGTAGACCAACTGGAACGTCTTGGTTATGTGCTACCACGGGATCTTATAGTAGGTCTTATCTTAAATAGCCTTACTAAAGATTTTGCTGGATTTGTGAGAAATTACAATATGCATAACATGGGGAAGATGATTGGTGAACTACATG